>JAAAKL020004480.1:0-20896 GCA_010016065.2 Carybdea cf. marsupialis auct. non (Linnaeus, 1758) | reverse complement strand
TACATTCAATAGTTGCATTTGGTCATTTAATCTCCTTGTATTTTGGAATTTTCATCTGTTCATCATTTTGGACCGAATTCTAAAATCAATGAATGTTAAAAACATTTATTTTATATTATTATTTTATTATTATTATTATTTTATTTCAGCATGCTACATTAAGGAGCAAATTTTGCTCGTTAAAACATGTGCATGAAAGTACATTCCATCCAATGTTTCTGTCTCCCCAATTACCCTCACATGGACTGGGTGGGCCCCATGACTATGGTAAAGAGAAGTTGTCAAAGCTTCCCAGCCCTGGAATTGAACCTGGGTCAGTGGTTTTCAAAGCAAGCTTTCAGACCACACAGCCACTCACTCCACCAAATATTTGCATATACACAAGCAAAATGCTCATCGATTTGCCAAAATAAATGATTGGTTGCAATTATCTATGTGGATGCTATTATGGACTGAATTTTTGGAGGGCTGTTAATGTAAGTTCATGTTTTGGAGGATGAAGCTGGTATAAATGAACAAATTAAGATTTGTTGGAGTAAACTTGGAAGCATTGTGTACTTTTGTTCTATATGCGAACTAATGAGTTGATCAGTAAGCTCATTAAAACACCCCTATTTGATTCTTACCCACCAATATTTGCATACTTGACCTACAATTATTCCAGAAACCCTTTCACATATGGCAGACAGAGGGGTATTATTATTCTCTGGTATCCTCTATGTCTATGGATGCTTCATTTTAAGAGAGATATGTGCTTCAGTTTGAAATGAGAGTAACAAGAAAGGATTAGATAAAGAGTGAGTCCATCACAGGCACAGCAAAAGTCAAATCATCGTGGGCAAAATGAGAGAGACTAGGCTGAATTGGTTGTGCATGTCATCAGTAGAGAAGGACAATACGTGAATAGAAAGGTGATGTAAATGGAACTTCCAGCCTGAAGAAAGAGAAGGAGACCAAAGTAAAGATTTATAGATATATGGTAAAGGAGAATGCAAGGAACATATGTGCGGTGGAAGAGGATGCTGAAGATAAAGAAAATGTAAATGCATCATCTGCGGTGGCATCCCCTGATGAAGGGAATATGCTGAAAGAAGAAGAACTTGTGGAACATCAAGTCGTTAAAGAAAGGTGTACACCTGTTGTAAAAGTCTACTTCATGTAATATATCAACTTTAAATCAGCTTATGCCAGCATTTGGCTGTTATACCATTTTCAAGATGTGGCAACTCTTGATTAAAATGGACATATTATTTCTTGACAACTTAAAGTAACACTGTTGTGTTTCTGTACATAGAGACAATCCATCCAAGACCAAACATTTCAGCATTTTGGAAAATAGCTGGGATGGCCAACAGAGTGTTTCCCTAGACTTGCCATTACTATAACGTTATGTGTGTTTGTCAAAGTTAGGTATCGTTTACTAAAGTTTGAAAGGACACGTACACCCTTACAAACAATTTTCCATAACATTTATGGATATATTTTGACTTCACTTGGATAGCAATAAAGTATAATACTCGACTATCTTCCTTTTTTGTTGATGTATACTTAGTTTGCTTTCTAGTAAAGCAGTATCAAAGGCAGGTGGTGACAGATTAACTTAAAGTAGAAGAAGTACCAAGTGTGACTTTATTTAAGTACTCCATTGATATGAAATTGGCAGCTGGAATTGTAAAACATTGAAATGAATATGAAATACAATTCTTAAGTGGGCTTATATACTTCTTCAAGGGAATTCCAATGAGACCACTTGTTAATATTTGGTCAAGAGAATTATGAAGAGGGGTGGATGGGTGAAAGTGGCCAAGTTTACTATTAAACACTTTTATAAGCAACAAAAAACATATACTGAGGCTCAAAATTGCTTAAGTTGTTGTCACTTACAGGCTCACTTGCTGCTTAGTTGTTGCTCGTTAACTGTTTCCCAGCTTATCAAAATTTGTCTCAATGTCATGATCTGTCATGTTAAGATCTGAAGTAACTTTGTTGAAAGATGCAACTGGGGTTTCCGTGGTGTGGCTGACCACTACCCATGGCATATAATCTGACACTGTCTTCCGTGTTCAAAGCAGCCACATAGATTAGCACTGACTATATTCCTTGATACAGTCGCAGGATTTCATCTTGCCACTGGAGTCCAAAATATTCATGATGGCATCTAAGTTGTCATCAAATGTATTTTTCATTATTTTGAACATAATATGATTTTTAAAATGTTGCGATGTTGTGTCATGATAATTTTATTTTAAACTGAAATAATCCTGAGTTACTTAGATATATTTGATATCTATAGATTATTTAAGGCTGCATTTGGCGCAGTATGTGGAATAAATAATAGGCTGTTATAATTGTCTTACTAAGCAACTCTGCACTCACCTTCTATTTATTTTAAGGTGATATACATATTTGTATGGGATGGGGGCACAGGGGGGTACTCTGCCTCATCTAAACTTTAAACATTTGACACAAAAGCGTGTAGTAGAAGTCAAAAATAACAGTTTCTAGTGATTTGGAGAAAAACGTTTGAATATTCCTGAATATTTTAGAGCTCATATTTCATCAGAAAAAATTTCGCCCCTCTAAGTTGAGATATTCTAGTACATATATGTTTTATATACTATTTAAGTATTTGACACTAGGTGTACCATATTCAGTGGATGCCCCATGTACAATAAATGCTGCCTCAAAAAAGTTTTAAAAGTTTTGGCTGGAAGTGTATAAGCAAATTTTGTATGGTATGGTATATATGGCATCTTGATACAGGAATTAACCACTAAAGAGAACTGGGAATTCCATTTTTACTGATAACCTAATTAAAACAGTAGAAGTTTAACCAAGATGATGTGCATCACAGTGTTACTTCGGTGTAGAAAATGAATCAAACCACAAGAAGTCATTTTATTCTTCAAAATAATCAGCCAGTTCTGTTGAACATTAACTGATTGTAGTCTTGAAACCATTAAACATGCTACAGGCAGCTTTTATTCCTGTAAATTAAGATTGGAATTTAACTTATTAGATTGCAGACCAAAGTAAATGAGTTTTCAAAATGGCTGCCAGTCATAAGACAAAAAACCTCTGGTATCATTAATTTGCCCAACTGTTATTCAACGTAAATCAACCATGGGAGACAACGTCTTAAGAGAAAAAAATACTCCTCATGTTGAGATTTTGATGAAACAGCCTTTAAATAAAGTGAAAACAAATTTATTTGTTAGGCTGCAAATAAAAGAGATCTCAGATTAGTAAACACAGTTTTATGACTAAACCAAAGAATGGGTTTGTTGCTGATGGACGTCTAGTAAATTGAGAAGAACTTTGTGCTTTGTTTAAGTAGTCTGACATATATGAGGATTCAGTCAGCTAAGTCAATATTGCTGGAAATTTCAGCTGCTACTGATTGATGTGTTCTTAGCAGCAACGTATGTGATAAAGGATTTTTATGTGTTCAGTCATAAATAATTCAAATGTAAATGAGAGATAGATTTAATGTGCATGTTATAAATTTGTACAACTGTTTGAATAACAGTGTTGTTGAGGTTGTTTATTCTGGTGTACTTTGCAGATTGTTTTTCAGATGAGAAAATATCAAATGATACGTTTGAAAATGATACCGAAGAAATAAATAATGTGGAACCAACGGGATTTGACAGAACACTTTTTGACTTTCAAGGAGCTTTGGATAGATTATTAGGCCGAATGGCAGTCCTTCCATGATCAGTTCGCATGATGCAGAGAGGCTGGGCTCCAAAATTGCATTGAGCTGGATATCGATGCCTATCACAGGTGGTTCAGCGCACCCTGCTAATGCATGTGTCATGGGTTCGAATCCCAGCAGTGACATATTTTTTTACCTCTGGTATCATTTTAATCTAACTTGACAGATGTTAATTACGCAAGAAATTGATTGTTGTTTTCTTATATCATTTTTAGTTTAAGACAGTGATTTAAGGGGACTGTGGCCTTAGCAGCCCCTCTTGATTTAGTGAAAATATGTTTTGCAAGTGGTGACCTTACTGTTTTGCACATGGACATGTTTTTAAGTGCTTGTGTTCTGCTTCACTTTCACCTCACAACCCACAGTATTGGTAACTCACCTTTTAACATCGTTTTAATATTGAAAATGCCCGTTTTTCCCAAAACTCGCCTAAACATGTGTATTTCAAAATTTACTATTTACACATTTGTCGGATGCCTTGTTATAACCCATAGGACATCACGTAAGGTATGCTATAGTTTCTATAAATCGGGAAAAGTCCTTTAAAGGTAGAGAAACATAAATATTTCTGATAGATACAAATGATTATTAGAGAGTAGCAGGGTTCTAGCCAGCTTTTTATTTAAACCGGACGGAAGAAACCTAAGACAGACGGTCAATACCAATGTCGAAGGTATCAACGCGATGGTTGAGTGATACCCCTATTGTCATGGAGTCAATGGGGCTGCCTTTGGGTCTCTTTGTGAAGTAGAGGGGTAAAGCTTCTACAAGCTCTGCGATTTTAAGTTTTTGAGAGCGGTAAAACTGCTTCAAGTACACACTTATTTCGTATGATTTCAACTTCGTCTCTTCATGAATTCGAGTCTTATTGTACAACTATTTATTATTACTGCGACGTTCAGTAAGGGTATCTAAAATTTCCCATTAGGTTCACATAGTGTGCATGGTTGCAGAAGTATATGTCTGAATCCTTAGTTTTTAATGCTGTTATGCCGTAATATTGCAACTTGATCGATAGAAATGATAACCAGGATCTTATGACGTTGCTAAAGGCCGGTGAAGATTACAAGCGCGAAGCAACAAGATTTTAAAATGCGATATGATTCGTCGCACTCATTCTTTAATAATTGAAACAACACAACTTTGACTACACAATAATTTAACTTACATATATTACCCCAAATGTTGCTTGGTGTCGATCGGATTTGGTTTGGACGTTTATGATTCTCTTTGCGTTTCATTTCATCTCTTATCATGGCGGAGACGGGGATCTTGGATCTTGGATCAAAGATGAGGATTTGGATCGTTCCAATTCTTTCCGTTGAAATGTCCTTTCGGGGGCAGTAAAGGACTGTCTTTCCTTGGATCATTTTTCTGGATTCACTCGTACTATGGCTTCCCTTTTTTTCTTCTTTGAACATCTCCGGATCGTCGTTTATATAGTTTCTTTGAGTTTCTTTTTGCTGTTAACATTTTTTAGGGCCCATATTGGTTATTTGTTTGCGCAAATCTAGCTTTCAATTTAGGCCCCGTTTACATTATGCCGTTTTCATATGAAAACGAAACAAAATTATGCCGGATTGGCCTTGCGTTTACATTAAAACGTCTTCCTAACCGACATCAAATGAAGACAGTTTTGAAAACGGAATCATTTGAAAACGGTATCAGTCGTCTCAATGTAAACACCTGAAAACGGAAGCTTTTCAAGACGGATTCCGTAAGGTGATATTTGTGCTTTTGTATTATTCTGGCGCCGTTCTCACAAACCCTCACTTGCTGATGTTGAAATTGTCTCCTTTAGGTGATCAGCTGGCCTCTTATGCAATCCGGCATGAAATCCTTCCGTTTTCAGGTGTTTACATTGAGACGACTGATACCGTTTTCAAAAGCGTCTTCATTTGATGCCGGTTAGGAAGACGTTTCAATGTAAACGCAAGGCCAATCCGGCATCATTTTATTCCATTTTCATATGAAAACGGCATAACGTAAAAAACGGGGCTGAAGATTCATTAGATTTTTTTATCGTTGTCACAGTGTTGATTCATTACATTTTAAGATTAATCAATGAATCGAGATTCATTAACTGATTTAGTGTGGCTTGGGCTAATCAATGAAAAGAGGCAAGAGAAGAAACTTATGCTTATGCTTTGCCTTAATATTTGCATCTTACCATCAAAATCCGACAGTATGATAACTGTTCTTTCCTCATGGCCATATGCAGTAGAAACATGGCAGCTAAAATAACCCAGCGGTGAACCATGTCCTGAAATATCGAGCCTTGTTTTTGTCGGGTCGTTTTGAACCATTTTGCCGTTCTTATACCATTTCACAGTTATCGGCAAAGTCCCACTTACGTCACAATGCAATACCTTTCTCCTTAGTGATGCATATTTATGCATACTTCCATAAGGCAGCCATAGAAGAGCTATCACGGCAAAAAAACCAAGAAATACATGTTTTCATGATACAAAAGAGCTTAGATAGTTTATTAGTTATATTTTCAGTATTAGGTATTATTACATGCCACTTGATCGTCATAAAAAGACAACAAATGTAATTATTGAATTGATAGCGTACATAAGTGTTCATATGCTTCCTTCATTATCGTTGAAAATGTGGTTTGTTCTATTACCTTTATCCCCTCACTTTTTAATATCTCATCATTTATCTTATTTACTGTTCTATTGCAATCTTTGTCCGAGTGAGCTCGAAATATGATGATGATGATTACATTCTTTACCACAGTGAAGCAAAGGAAGCTTCCATTTTACTGTTTACCTTCTTTCAATTCCTTGTCCATATATTGCAGGTGATGTCATTTGATTTTTCATCTATCAAAACAAATTTAAAAACATCAAAATATTTTTTTCTTTTTATTTCCTTCCTTGAGATAATTTTTAAACGGTATAAGCTTTGGCACTACAAAGTTTGTCACTGCCCTCAAATTTACTCGGTATCGGTATTTTGTGCTTTATCGTAAAAGGGCCAATTCTTTTCCTTCTTATCAGCCGATCGTTAACAATTTATACAAAATTTCTAACCTTTTCATAAAATTTGTAGTAAATAGCGTTTGAAAATGTGTTGAGATTTTCAATCTGTATTTTGAATGTATTATATATGTATGTAGACTATATGTATAATAAATGATAAAGTGGCGATGTCATCAAAAGTGGGTTATTACAGAAAAGCAATTTAAAAACCAATCACCAATAAATTAGATTGCCTTTCAAATTCAATCCAATTAGGCAACAGGACTGCTGAAATGTACGAAAAATATAAAAAATCTCTCTTCATTATCCTCAGTTCATGACATTTTGAACTAGGTTTTTTAGTAAAATGAGTCAGCTAGGAATGCTTTGATCTTTGAAAGGACTTATATGAATGTTTTCTCAAGACTCGGTTTTCTCAAGACACGATTATCTCAAGACACGATTATCTCAAGACACTATTTTCTCAAGACACGATTTTCTCAAAGCACGGTTATCTCAAGACACTATTTTCTCAAGACACGGTTATCTCAAGACACGATTTTCTCAAAGCACGGTTTGTCAAGGCACGATTTTCTCAAAGCACGGTTTGTCAAGGCACGGTTATCTCAAGGTACAGTTATCTGAAGACACAGTTTTCTCAAGACACGGTTTTCTTAAAACACGATTTTTTTCAAATTTTGACGATCTTCAACGAGAGGAATGCAACTAAGTCAAAGTTTTTCCTGACTTTTAATTTTGACAACTTATGACATTACACGTATGTACTCTATAGGAGTGAAAAATAAGTAAGGCTGCAACTGCGGACCTTTACTATTACCCACTTTTGTCAACTCCTTTTAATGGTTGTTATTAATTTACGTATTCAAATAAATTTATTTTCTTTTGATATTTTTATTTTCATGATTCTCTAGTTTTTCATCTCTCTCTTTCTTCGATTGCTGTGTCTGTTATCTTACAGGGTTCCACCACTTCGATAACAGTCGCCTTTGATAAATTGTCCACAAACATTCTTTGCTGGCCAACTCTCACCTTTTGTCCTTGAAATCTTCCACTGAGGAAGAGTTCTTCAAGAGCTGATATCCTTTTTGGTGGCCATGAAATAAGATCTATCTCATGTGGATTCCGTTAAGGAGCTATCTCTTTTGATCCAGTTTAGAACTGTACCGTTGGTAACATTATCCAAATAGAAGATTCTCAACATCCGCCTATAGAACCACATTTTCGCCACATTTATCACTTGGTGACACTGTCACTGGCAAATATCACGAATTTACTATTGTATGTACTTAATCAGCTATTTTTAACAAAATGATAATATCTTTAACCCAAATTATCTGAAAATGCATCGTGGGTGTTTCTCATAATCCTTAAGAATCACAAGCTTCTCACTCAATGGGATATCCTTGCTTGGGAGTATACCATGTCTTTTCGGACATTTGCTTCCCAACCCTTTTCCAATGCATTTTCTCTGTAGCTTTGCAGCCCTTTTCTTTCATGTCCTCGTGTCTATATGCTACCTTTTCATCAGGGAAATTATACAATTACCATTATATCAACATGTTTTACATTTTCCATGAGAAGGTTTTTCCTAAAGTCATACCCTGGACTGCTGACAAGGTACTTTTTTCTTATTCTTTTAGTTCCCTTTCTTCAAATAATATTAGCTGTAATAACAGTCTACTTTCTTGTGACCTCGGAACCTTAATTGCACACTTTTTTGTTTCATAATGCTCCAATATGTCTTTTACTTACTTTAGGTTAACCATTTTTTCTCCATGATGCCTATCCCACCTGCTTTAACCTGCCGTAGATAACTCCCAGCTATAGTACCTGTATCCTGCATTGGGCACAACAGTTTTAATAACCTAACCATGAAACTTTTATATTTTTGTGCAATTTATATAATCTAGTTGTAGTAGGTAAGTTGGCCCTAAATTGATATGTTGCAGAAATGGCGACAAGTTTATGTATTTTTAGTAACTTCTATTTGAAGGGTCTATCTTCCTGTTTTCCGGTTTTTTCAGCTCTCGATATTAGTAATTTAAAGCAGGCCGGATGAAGCTTGTGGGACAACTGGGGTCAACTGCAGACACACATACATGTCCAAATGCTTGGAAACATCTATAAAATGAGAAGTCTTTCTCAGTACAGGCCTCTTCTAAGGGTAGAGGGGCTTCAGGCTCTGACGTCTTCGATCTCCCTTTTGATCTGTCGTTAATTGCACATGGCTGATTGGTTGGATATGATAAAGTAAATGTAAACAAAGGTAAAAATTAGGAGAAAGTAACTAACGATTCAAGTTGACTTACTTGGAGTGCCATTTTTACTCAAGAAAGTGTTTGCTATTATTTCATAAGCACTATGCGCTGCAGGACTTTTCATATATGCTTTAAATCCTCCGATCCCACCATTATTGTTTACAAGTAACTCAAAGTAATACGTTTTTCCTGTCACAAAATGCACATTTATCTGTCTAGAAGTGTAAAGAAGAAAGATAAATTTTAAAGAGAGCTTTCAATGAGAATATTTACAATTGGAATAATGACGTAATTGAGAACCACTCACATTTTTCCAAATTAAAATGTCTTCTCAGTTTTGCTTCATTACCCTATTCAGTAGCAGGATTTTTTAAAACTTCGGCAAATCTGCTCAAATTTTGCATTTAAAAATCTGCAGTGTGATCAAAAATCGACAATTACAAACTATTACTATTTTAGAGGTTGAATTCCCAATGAAAACAAAGGCGTCTTAAGTTTAGGACCAAAAATGCTCTTAAACGTTTAAATAATTCGTACTGCTTGCAAGAAAATAAAAATTTAAAATTCTACTGTAAGAATAAAACTGACTATGAAGGATAATGCCTGATGCATACAAAAGACCATTTCTAATGGATGTAACACAGTTAAAATTTATAAGAGATCTCGATAGTAATTTTTAGCATGCATTTTTCAGAAGAAAGGCACAGTCTCCCTTCATAACTATCGACATTTGTTAGTTATATAGTGAATTCTTTATCTTGATATTCTATCAAAAGTGATTTCAAACTCTAGATCTAGTTTTCAAGAAGTGATCTCTTATAATAGTTATAATCATCATTGCAATGAAGGACTATTGTTCGAAAGTTAAAGAATTGAGATTTTTATAATGAACATATCATAACCCCCTGGAATGATTCATTAAAATGAATTGAGCTCCTATGGTCTATGTATTGTGATCATTAGTAGTTTGTGTAATATGTTATTTCACTAGATATCCCATCTTTTTACAAATATTGCATACCATACCCTCTGAAGTAATGGCAAACGACAGAACAACAACTTAGTCGAAGTTCTTTTGCAGATATTGCACTGCACAACCTAGAAATTATATGGTTTAAATAAAGCGTTATTGCTACCAAGGTTTACATATCACCTATTTCCAGATTAAAGGCTGGATCCTATCCAGAATCCAGGATCCAGTATATATATTTCTGGCCCAAAAAGAAAGACATAAACTTTCGAAAGTCCGGCTTTTACAAACCTAGTTATTTCTATTATTTTATATACTTTTTAGCAAACGTTTAACGTCTGTTAATTAAGCTATATATACATGTATATATAAACCTTATAAAAACAGGACTAGAAACATTGCAAAGAAATGTAAAACACTTTAAAAACAACAGTTTTGATGACAGGATTTCGAAAATTGTCGTTTCTGTCTTGATGAAGAATCCAGGAAGTCGATCAAGAATTCTCACTATCACCAGCAATATATAGATAGATATAGATACATGGCCAGATGAAGGAAAGTAAGTTCCGAAAGCTCACCGAGAGCAAGAGTCAATTTTTAATGTGTAAATATGTGTAAACATATATATATTCATGCGTATGTGTATACGAGGACCGGTTCTTTTAGGATAAGATAGAATAGAGTTGAGGTAACTAGGTAAGAATGAAAATGAGAAAGAGAAGACGCTGAGACCTGTGTCTGACAGCTGCGAGCGTAATTCATGGCTCGTGTAAAGCATTGTCGCCAATTCGAGAGGCCTGTTAATTACAGTAGCTGAAAGGCACCAGTTTGAACAGAGTCCATATTTAAGCAGTATATTAGTTACTTAGAAATGCTGTATGTTAAGAAGGATGTTGCTAAATAGTTATGATGGTCCTCTTGAAACCTCAAGCAAAAAAACAACTATTGAAATCAAATTGAATACGACGATGCACATAAATATACTAAGAAAAGGTTGACGGGACAGGAGAGTCTTAAAAAGGGAAGAGATTAATAACGATTGCATTATGAATCAGTAAGGAGATATTAAGATATGTACAAACATCTTAAGATCGAAGTGATTACTTACGTCCAACCATAATAATTGCTGGATGCTACAAGGACTGCATTTTCTGGATGCTGATCGGAGCTAATATGCAGTTGCATATAGTCATCATGATAAATTTTGATGCTGTATGTTCCCGATGTGTCAACCTACAGTGAAAGAGACAAATACATAAGCTTTATAGCATTTAGATCTAAGCAAAACTCAGGTGTCACAAGGGGTCACCATCCTTATATTGTCTCCCGGCTAGTGACCCACCCAGGTTCTACGTTCTTACGACAGGCAATACAACAGGGCTTATCCAAGAAAAATACCAACAAATGGTATTTTCTGACATTAAATTATACGACGAAAATAAAATTCTAACAAAACAACAATATTCACATAAATTGTAAAGCCTAGTTTGATCTGGCTTAAAAGTTATCAGATGCAACAATTGTTCAAAAGCTCACCGACGTTGAAGTTCGACTTTGACTCTTTGACTTCGACTTGTCCTTCAAGCACGAAGAGGTGATATTCTTCCGAGGCTGTAGACTAGACCAGGTTATTGAGTCCCGTAAGAATCTTTGCATTAACCCAGCCAAGACACTTTACTACAATTGACTCCCTCAGTCGTTCGTCTCCTCTATTCAATGCACATCCGTATATATATATATATATATATATATATATATATAAGTACTCAGGCACACACACAAGCAGTCATGAACTACATAGCATAGAACTCATTAAACATAAAGTACTTGAGGCGCTGGCCCTGATCGAACCCAGGATCTCACACATCGAAATCGAAGACTTTATCATTGTGCTTATTTCTTTGTGTCCGGTATCTTTTAAGGACGTTTCTCTCAAAATTGTACTTCATCACTGACGTATGATCGGTACTATATCCAAATTCTGTAATTTTTTAAGCCATTTAATAGTTGTATCTGGTTGCATCATTACATCAGAGTTGGTCTGGTATGCCATAGTAACTAGGTTAACTTTTATGCCTCGCGTCTCAATTAAATTCAAGATAATCATCTTCCAAATTATATATGTATATAGGAACTGACAGACACAATCAAAGAAATAGGTATGAAATATCACAAAGCAATGAATAGAGCTATATATTAATTTTCTGGTCCTTGAATTTTTAAATAGTTTCCCCCCACCATGTTTTCCTCCCTGTCGTGTGTTGATAACGTTGTTAATCATTCAAATAGCTCTAGGAAAACACGTCTCGTTGAATCCCTATAGGAGATGCAGTCGTGCCGTAGCATCAAGCAAGGACCTCATAACTGTTACACAAGTTGTTTACAAAGTGCCCGTGATGCTTACAATGGCACTCTAACCTATGACTCGTAATACTTACAGTAAGATAAGTTTTCTATGTTAAATGCATAACATCGTGTAACAAGATTCTTGTCTTTTGGTAGCAACTGCTAATTGTATCTGCTCATTTCTAGAAAATATGAAAACAATATTATTCATTTGTGACTTTTCTTTCTACTAATTTTCTTCTTCGCTTAAAACTAAAGTGACGTTTTTTGAGTTAGCATATAGTTATTATAAGAGTTACAATATGAGACAAAACAATTAAGCACTTAGTTATTTTTCAGCGTTATATTCAGCGCTTTCAAGAAGAAGACTCCTAAATATATTCTCTCTTCCTGCTTTCCATACTTCAATACTTTTATCCTATTGCAAGCAATCGGGTTTTATCAAGATAAGCGTCAAGAAAAGGCACATCGATGAACTTCCTACAAACCATCCTACTGATTTATCTTACCACCGTCTTGACTGACACCGTATTTTGTTTAGCTTTATGTTTCGTCTATCGATCCAAAATTACTGGTACAAAGCTGTTGCATGCTGCTGTCCCTTTTCATTGAGTTTCCGTTTCGAACACCTTTTAACCCTCTTTATCTGTTGACCGACGGCCTCACTGTTAATTCTCAAAGTCTAGAGTAGAGAGTCTAGATTGAGATTGGATGATTTTTATATAGAAGTCGATCAGCGTCAGGGGAAGATGTCTTGTCACATGTCCGTGTATCAAAGACTATCTTTATCATGATAATAATGGAGTTTCGAGCAGCATTTTTATTCTCTAGTTTTCCTTTATGCTTTGTATAGTACACGCTTGTAGTTATGAGATTGTACACGCATTGTACGGAAAGCTCCGAATCCTTGTGTTGCGAGACGATGTATAACAACTTAAAACTTGTTACATTTTACTGAAACTTTACGAACAGGATGGAAGGACACTTCCTTCCATGCCCGTAAAGCCATGCCTATAAAAAAAGACTACAGTTTATAAGTAAGACTTCTTAGTGCAAATAGAGGAGTTGTCAGGATCTTCTAAAAAAGACGATTGGAACATTTTTTCACGTACATCAAAGGACCTTATTGCTTGTTGGTACCATAAAATGAGATGAAAAGAAGAGTTTTTCCTTTGGGGTATTTACGGAAGATCATATGCAGTTTTCAACTCCTATTTTCTCCGATGCCGGGATTTCTTAAGTGCTCTATCATGCTTTCAAAACATGGCAGTGTGATAGGAAAATAAATGAGAAGGAAATTGCTATTTTCAAGACCAAATTGTCTATTAAGGGAAATAAATAGGATCCTGAGATAATATTGCTTAGTATGAAAAGCTGTATTTCAACAATCTAGGTAAAAAACAAAATTTAGCATAAGGAAAAATCTTAATGAAACGCTATTGACATCGGCATTTACTGATAACTTTTATGCACACGAAAACGTCATTTCTTATGTTTCATACCAAGTTTACAAATCATATTTTTCCATTTTACGGTAATAATTATGTGGCCGTGAATAGGTGGGAATAATATAGTATGACATTCATTGTTAGGAAGGTAGAAAAAAATTTCCTGTCCTTCCAAAGTGACATCAACGATTACTTGTGGAACGTACTGCCCTGTCATTCATATTATGCTCTCTGCTTGTCCTCTAATGTTCTGCGCTTTGTTGCAGGTCATTGTTGTCAATAAAAGTTATCCTCACTTTCCTCAAGAATGTTAGCATTGGTTCTATTCAAATGGAGTAGCAAAGCCGATTGTCATCGTTTTATCGTGCATAGTATTTTCCTCAATCTCTTGAGTTAAGTTTCTTTGTTATGAGTATCAGAATTAGAATAAAGATTGGATAGCACAAAGAAATTCAAAATTTTCTATCCCCGTTTCCTCTTTTCAGAGTAGTAAAGCCGTGTATAGTTACTTAGTATCATTTGTCTTTCATTCCTTCCTTCCTTTACTAAGGAATAGTACTACATCTTCAGGTTCTGCGCTTAAATATTTGAACTGCATTACTATGTACCAGTTACCTATCATAATTGGTATTGAGCGCTCATTAACCGAAATGTGATTGCCTTAACTTTACCTTGCTCACTCGTCCATAACTTTAGTTTAAAGTCTATATCTTCTTTTGTTTCATAGCCGTTTGTTATGAGAGTTACTGTGACTGTAATCTTTACAAATAGCACTTCAATTAGTATATTCTGCAGACCTGTGTAAGCAAAATAACGACTAAAAGAAAAGATTCTGGCGAAAATGAATTTGAAATGTCGTTTCTGAAAAGAAAAGTGATTAATGCACTAACCTCAAGATAAGCTCTTACATGTGCTATAAAATATCCATAATGATCAGGATATGTAACTCTATCCAAAACCAAACTTGTGTCACTAGTCTTCAGTTTGTATTTCTTTGATGATAACCAGTCTTCTACAGTACCATAACGGATGTTAAACCAGAAATCACCAAGGGCGTTACCTGAGCCATTTGGAACAACCACACCTTGTAATAAAATTATGATAAAGTAACATTTACAGCATAAGTAGCAAAACCGGCGACAATTTTAGACTGGAAAGCAGAGGCAAAGCTAAGGGACATGCAGGTCATCATAAAAGTTAACAACGTGAGAATAGAAAGTTGGTCGTGCTTGCGTTTTCTGCCACGACAATAACAAAGGTTTACGCAATAACGCGCATGCGTACTGTTGTCTGGAAAAGCTTTTGGTCAAGGAAGATTAGCTGGGACACGACTTGGTTGGAGTCAAAATCAAAGATGCTCAAGAATTACGGAGATCGAAGGGAAAACATTCATTTTAGAAGATCTACAAACACCAGAATTACAACTTATGACAATGTCTCGAACGTTTCAAAGCTCGTGATATAAGAAAAAGAGCGGTTATGTGGCAAAAGAGGTCTCAATGGTCTTGTCTGTTTGCCTTGTTTGTTATTGAAGCAAAAGACATCCGGCACAAGGACAGATTGGTTGCAAGAGCATGAACAATTTTTTTTATGGCTCCTAAATTCACGAATGACCCTGTAGTCACCTCAAAGCGTACAAATCATGGGTGACCTTTGGCAATGTTTCCGAGCATCGGAGCATTTAGACTATATGATATCTGCGGCAAGAAGACAGGAAATCAAACGACATTTCTCAAAAGTAACGAAGAACCGTCGAATGCTCGCGAAAGGACGTCCACAGAAGTTGTTCTGTAGTTGGGTAGGAAGAAGTTTCGATTTAGAGGACATGATGAATACCCGGACACTTGAAACAGGGAAAATTATAGAGTATTTTCTTGACTGAATTTATTTGAACGTCACCTGCACTGGAACATAGAAATAGTGGGGTAAGGGGGAGTACACACAGTTTTTTCACAAGTGTTTCCTGTGACTTTTAATGTATTGATAATACGATTAAAGAAATAATCAACGAGGGTATCGGAGAGTATTTACTTTTGAGCATTCAAGTGGATAAAGCGAGATCTGTCGCTCAGTCGAGTGTCAGAATACATATTGATAAAGGGGCCAATATCGTGGAAAGGCTATAGGGCTTTTCCAACGTGGGTTTAAATATAAATGCATTTTTTTCCATTTAACTTTCAAATTATAATGTTTTAATGACTGGGTCAAAAGTTTTGGCAAGACAAAATTTGTGGAGTTACAGAGAGCCCAACAAAAATCAAAAATATACTGACCGTCTCCCCCATCACCTGTATTAGGGAGCGCGGAGTACCCTTACATATCCAGGCCATTTGCCGCTTACTATTGTTTTAAAGGGTACTAAAAGTTTCCAGAGACCATGCTATCAGCATGGCATTCTTTTTTATTAATCATTGGAATTATGCTTACAATATTTTGTTGCAATGACTATCAGATGACTAATCTGATTTTCATTCAAGTTTGTCTCGATAAAAATGAGCCAAGGTTTGTCAAACAAATCAGTTTTAGATAAGGATAAGTGGCTACGTTTTGCACATTATTTCATGCACATCTAAAGACCAGCTATGTAGATTGCAGTACAGCGGCAGATTCATGATATAGGAATAGAAATAGTAATGCTCATAGGGATCTCAAGGGGGGGGGTGTCAAATATTTTGTGGACCAAGGCTCAATGACTCACTCAAAGGGGGGGTTAAGTTGCTTTTTAATACCCTCCTATGACACACTTTAAGCACGACCTGATTAGATGCATTGGCTTTGCTACTGCTTGAAAGTTAGGTTACAATGTAGCAACGATCTGTTTCATGAAATCCGTTGAATGTTGCTACATTCTAATACCAGCTCATGATTTAGTCAAGATATTTGTAGGCAAAGTAACTTAGAGAAATTAAATTTGCTTGTAGTAAATGCAAATTTTACCACATCGTTGCTACCAAGTTGCTTACGATGCTTGAGTTTCGAAGGTGTGTAAGCAGGGTGATCTCCTACATTTTTCTGTTGGGGGTAACCAAGCTAGCAAAATGGACGATATGAGGAACAGTTCAATATGCATATTCATAACTTCATCCTTTCTTAACTGCAGATCAAGCTTAACAAAATGGTATGGTATAATTAACAAATCTCTGAAGAAAAACTTACAGGAAATAGTAAAAAGAACTAAATTTTGCTACTTTCTTTAGTTTAGAGGGAAGAGAACGTCTCCAATGTTGATAAGAACGCAAGCAAGAAGGCTTGTAAAGTTTAGTTGCACATGGTTCTGAAAGGAGATCAAGGTTATGGAAAATATGCCGTTTATTTCAATAGCAACGGAATGCTTTCCTAGCCAGAAAAAGGTGCAAGGCAGGATGAAATTGAAATTGCCAACTTTGTTTATGTATTTCATTCCTGGTACATAAGAACTCTTCACCGCTTTGTTTATGGCAGAAGATTATCATCATTATCATAATCATTGTTATTATCATAGTTTTAAGAATTTTTACTCTCTGTGAATGCTGGTCCATGCACCATTTTCATACGAAAGTAAATGTGAATATACAATACAGAGAATGCGAATGAGATTTAACATCTTGGAAGTAAAGCATATACAAGAGAAAGAAATGTACATCTTTGACACACTTTCTCGTCTTATAATGAAAGATGGAGAAGGAAATACCTCCCTCCGCCCCCCCCCCCCGGGCTCAATCATTAAATAATAAAATGTATTGAATCTGTCATAGATTCTCTTCCAACATCAGACATAAGATAGGAAGAGTTCATCAATGCTGAAAAGGAAGATGAAATTTGCATAAAGATAAAGTAGTATAGTCTTGAGGGATGGACAGAAAACTATCAATTAGCAGATGCATTCAAAGTTTATTGGAATTTTTGGGGAGAGTTTTCACTTGTAAAGAACATCCTTATGAAATTATCAATGCTTGTTATTCCTTAATGTCTGAGGTGAGGTATCTTTAAAAGGATACATGAAGGACACCAAGGAATCACAAAATGCAGAGGTTCTACAATTCTAAAGATGTGTATTCATTCTGTTCATGATACATATTATTTCCGGATAAGTAATATTTACTCGTAAAATAAGTTTTACATTTTCTACAGGATGCACCGTTGCTTTAACTGCAAGCAACCTATACCTTCAGTTTTTCTTAGACACATAAGGTCGCCATTTTCGGTGACGAGTTCATGTCAAGTTTCTTCTGTCTACTTTTTTATGTAGTTTCAAAAATCTAGTAGGTTTTCTAAGGTATCAAACATAAATGAAAAATGCACATATTTACACACCTTGACACAAATGTTTCTACTATGTTCACCTCCTCAGACGCAAGGAAGGCATCTTATTTTAGTTTTTTGCTATTTTGTCTTATTTTGTAAGACAAATTATCCTGTCTCGTACAATGCCTACGATACAACACCTTAATTCTGATAACCTTCTGAATGATTATTACTGCTTCACAAGTAACATTTGATATTTACAAAATGTGTAGTCTTACCTAGCGTTCTTGTTATGAGAAGATACTAGGAGGAAATCAAAAGATTATATGAAACAAAACAATTTACTACATTTACATCAACAAGGAGAAAAGATGGAGAGTAATCAGTCAAGAATTAAGAAACTTTCTGTCTGGAGGTTTTAATCATCACACTGAAATGTGAGACAAAAGGACTTTTTAAAAAAATTTGGAATCACTTTTTGTTGTGGTGTGCTAATCACAACATAAGACGTAGAAACATTTAAAAAAATATATAAAATAGTCTAAAAATGGCATTGTAGGCAAAGAAAGTAAGCAGGATATTTTAATAGGATATTTGCAGGGTTTGATTGGCTACTTAAATTAAAATGGTTTAATTATAGCACAGCACTAAAGAATGGAACGTTCAGTGTTCAGTCTGCAGCTTTGAGTGCGGATGGTTCCAGGTTCAAATCCCACAAATCCCTGTTTGAAAATTTGTCTGTTTCGTCAATTTGTAAACCGAGCCATCAAGTTGGCCGCCAATCCAGCGCGTCATCCTTCCAATGTCAGCAAATATGAACCAATTCATACTGGGGTCAAATTGTGGAAACAGAAGGAAGAGGAGTACTGCCACTCCTTCCCTCCGGGCAGAAACCATTTGAAAAGGGAGCCTTTCTGGTAGCCCTCGACTGCAGTCGAACGAAAAAAAATTGCATTAAATATAACTAAGAACTTAATACAAACAACATAATTTTAACTGTCAGCCAAGATTGCAGAACTGTACTGGGGCCCATTTGTGAGATTTGGTATAAGAATTTACCTAAATACATCAGGCTGACCCTGGCCCTGTTTCATGATAGGTCCTATACCTAGTAAACCTAAAGTATTTTAAATCCAACTTTTAACATCATTGCAATAGTAACGGATAGTACCAAACATTTGCGAAAATTCAGTATCTATGAATTTATGGTTGCGAAATTAAATAGAAAAAAAGAATCTAGCCTGTCCTCCTAGAAAGTAGTAAAGGAGTACCTTAAGATAGAATATTGTACAAAAAGTCGAATAAATATTTATAAAGGATTTTTGCATCAAATGTTATCAAGATCTGTAGATCTGTAGATCTGTAGATCTGTATGTCATATGCTGATATAATGTAGAAACAAATGAAGTCTGCGGAAAGAAAAAGATGTTGTAGTTGATCACAATGGTTGATGTTTCTGAAAAAACGTTTACAACACTTGCCTAGCGAGAATGACTTAGTATACTGTCACGGTGTGCAGGGACTGTTAAATGCTTTGGGGCACAAATACATAATCCAGAAGTGGTGAGGAATGTCGAAGTTTTGTGCAGAGCCAGCACCAAACAATCTCTTTCGAAAACATTTAGAAATCGTCAAATTAGTTTTGTGGGTCATGTCACTAGGGAAGAAGAAATCGAAGCTTTAGTTCTGTATGCACCGCGACAGAAAGTACGTTGAAGACCTCGGACAAATTTTGTGCGACATTTAAAAAGCCTTGTGAAAGTGAAAAATTCACGCGAAACATTTTCTGACCGTAATCTTGTCAAAGCCATGATCGTCTAAGTTCGAAAGTTTCGAATACGGCAAAGAAAGAAGGTGAGGATTGTCCATGGACACCTTTGAAAGAAGTATTTAAGTGTGTGCTGCTACAAGATTGAATATAATTTTATATCATCCTGATTAGTCATTATGTGAGGGTGAAAGACGACTAAATAATGGCTTGGAGCTAGTTCACTTTCCTCGTCATAACTGGCTAACGTGTGTGTACTAAGTTGAGAATCTCTTAGTTGACTAGCAAGGTAACTTGACATAGTATCCATACTTTCCAGTTTGCAAATCAGTTCAACTGAGGATAAACAATTGATTGAAAAAGGCCAGTAAGAAAGGGATTGATTTTTGTTGAAAAAAAAAGATCTGATGGCGTCCGTTAGTTGGCAGCAGGAATATTGCGTTGCCTCTTCTACAGATATCGTTTGGCACAATGAAGTAATTTATAAAGTTATGTTGCAGTTGCTGCTTTAAGTTCATACGTACAAAAGTAAAGCTGTAATTTTTATGAAACACAGAGCAGGAAACTAATAACAGTTGAGGTTTAAAATCTCCATAACTGAAATTGAGAAAAAAATCATGAATATCACTTGTATACGTGGTGGAAAGTTATCGGGGAAACAAAGAAACCGACAACAGCAAAGACTTAGTTAAAACTATGCTGTAACGCATTATGGATATAAAAGTTCAATCTCTACAAAATAGGTATGTGGTGAACATGATGAGCGATTTCACTAACAGATGGGATGTCCACTTTATTGCCAGGCATTGCTTGGTCAAATGCTCTGTTTTAAATCAATCAATCCATAATGGGGCAACGCATCATTTAACCGGCTGCGATAGCTCAATGTATTGTTCTAATTCAGGTTAATGCTCTTGATAATACCGAAAGGAGAGGATAAATACTGTTCCGATCAGGTTAAATAGTTCATATTCTGTTTTAGCTAGAATCAAGAGCATAGTACACCCCAAACCGTTACATGACTGTAACACAAGTGTACGCTCTTGAAACTCGTCATAGAATAAAATCTTTTTTTTTTTTTTTTTTTTTATTGGCCTACTCGATTTCGAGCGTAGCCTATTGCCCAGCCAGAGTGAGCAATGTCCTGGGGGGAGAGCACAATTACAGGGGTGGG
>JAAAKL020004479.1:0-20898 GCA_010016065.2 Carybdea cf. marsupialis auct. non (Linnaeus, 1758) | reverse complement strand
GCATTTGGGTTTCATCCCCTTACCGAAATCACCGAAAGTATAGTCCAAACGAAATGAAACTTATATAACAAGTAATATAGGACATAAGCAGCGTAATGAAAGCAAATAAATATTTCTTGTTTACTTCTTATTTAAAATCGTTACATATACCCGTACAGTCTATTATGATTCCAACACGAGTGCAAAAGTTCACTGTCTTTTTGCCATGGATGAGATATCCATTCGTTAAAACGGGGGTTATCATTATCAAAGTTGACAGGAGTCAGCTGTTTCAGTGTTACTTGACTAATACTCTATTCACTTGGGAACTTCTACCGATCAAGGAGGTGTATTAGCTCCCGTCAACTACAATTAGAACAACCCCTGTCGTGGCTAACGGATATCTCGTCCATGGCAGAAAACATCCACCTGTTGCACTCGTTTTGGCATCGTAATACACAGTACAGGTTTATATAACGCTGTGAATGCTGAATAAAAGGTAAAAAGGAATAAGTTTGAGTTTCATTAAATTGCTTATATCCTATATTACATGTCTATATTACTAAGTTTTATGTCGTTTGGACCATATTTTTGTGATTTCGGAGGAGGGTACGAAACTGCAGTAGCGGCAAGATCTGTCCACGGAAGGTCCATGAAATGGAGGAAATCGTAGTTTACATAAAGGCCACAGTCAACATAGAGATATCTATCGACAGATATTCAGTTTGGGCTATCTTAAGTTTAAACGGATCAGTCTATGAATGTCCAGGATAAGTACACGATTGTTTTGTTGACTAGGTGTTTCTTATTTCTTCGGCCACCAGCCCTGACAGGTCTCGTAATCCCTCTGCTTGAACCCTTATTTAAAAAATCAAGTTCAAATATCTGTTGGCTTTCAATATTTGGCAAGTAGCATTATCACACAGCTTGCTAGTTCACTTTTTCCTGCCGCATGTTTGTGTTGTTTTGTATTGTCTTCGGGACAACAATATTAAATGTCACATTCAGGAAAACCGGCACTTTGACTACCTCATCGCAATAAGACTTACTGCGTTTAGACAATGGAAAAATGTTGTGAACATATTCGTGATAAACTTTTCGGATCCAATCCTGTCTGTCTTTTAACCATTTGAATACATTTTATGTTGGATATTCATTTTCCTCTTTGAAGGAAATGGGTAAAGTGTAACATCCTTCAGATGAGGGTACTTGAGGATGTTCTTATGCCTCTCTGTGCCAGCGTTGAGGTGTGTTACGATAATATTTGGCCATGGTGTCGGTATACAACAGTGTTTCGGAAGGAATATCGAAAGTATAATGAGTAAATTCTGAAGCTTTGCTAGTGCAGTACTACTGGTCGACTATTAAAAGCACCTCTTCATACTTTTGACGTATGGCCTCTATTTCAAAGGACGTGAAACAGAGGATGCTCCTAACTAGAAAGAACCGTATACAAAAGAGCGGGGGCCTAAGTCTGGGAAGCAATTACAGAGGTATTAGCTTAAGCTCCTTGGTAGCCAAAGTATAAAACAAAATGATACTAAACAGGATATGACCCAAACTAGATCGACGGCTAAGGCCAAACCAAAACGGCTTTCGCACCGGCAGGACAACTACAAGCCAAATGTTAGCCTTAAGGAGGATTATAGAGGGTATTAAAGAATACAAATTGACAGCGGTAATAACCTTCGTCGACTTCAAGAAGGCCTTTAATAAGGGCCACCGAGGCATGTTACTGAAGATCCAAAAGGCGTATGAAGTTCCATACAGCCTAGTAATGGCAATCGCTGTTGTTTATAGAAACACGCGGGCGCTGGTACTTACTCTTCAATGGCTCCACAGACGACTTTAAAATACACTCCACAGTCTTGCAGGGGGACACTATCACCATACATATTTTATGATAATGCTGGACTATGCCCTTAGGCAGGCTATTGATGGGAGAGAAGAAGAGCTTGGTTTCCAACTAGTTAGAAGACAGAGCAGGCGGAAAGGCCCTGTGGTTGTACCTGACCTGGAGTTTGCCCTTACTGAGCAGAGCAGAATCATCTGCAGGTCATATAGGTCTCGTAATGAACGCCAAGAAAAGTAAAGTCATGGCCTTCAACCAGCCAGAAGAAATACAAATCATGACTACTGACGGGTCCCAACTGGAAGTAGCACAGGATTTTAAGTATCTAGGCTCCTGGATAAGCAGCACAGAGGCTGATATCAAGACTCGTAAGGCGGCTGCCAGGAAGACATGCAATAAGCTGACAAAGATCTGGAAATCTGACCTATCCAGAGAGTTAAAAGTGAGCATGCTACGTTCCACTGTGACTGTGGCATATGTGTTCCTCTATGAATGCGAAATGTGGACCCTGACCGAACAGCTCTGTAAACACTATACCAGGATGCTCAGAACAGCACTAGCCACACATCGGAATCAATTCCTCGGCATTGAACAACTTTACGGTAACCTCCTAAAAATCTCCAATAAGATAAGGAGACGAAGACTGAAGTTTGCCGGTCACAGCGTGAGACATCAGAATGAGCTAGTATCGAAACTAGTACTCTGGACCCCCAAGTACGGTCGGGGGAAACGGGTCAGACGAGCACTCACCTACATCGACTCACTTAAAAAAAGACACAGGTCTTGATGTAGCAGAACTGGAGACTGCTATGACTGACACAGCAGTATGGCGTGCCATCACTGCTCGAACAGACAGATTATCGTTCGCCATAAGAAGCTGGGGTCTTACAAGGGGACACACTTGCCCCCCTTTTATCTATCATTGCTCTAGATTATGCTCTCCGGAATTCCCTGGGCATTGACAAAGACCTGAGTTTCACAGTACAAAAAACTTAAAGCAGAAGTGCCCTTCTGTGAAGATTATGGACACTGATTACGCAGGTGATCTGGCTTTGTTTGCTGATGATACCCAGAGTGCAGAAAGGCTTCTGCACTCCTTAGAAAATGCATCATCTGTTATAGGACTGTATGACAATGCCAAAAAGACGGAAACAATGAATCGGAACCAAACGGGTACAGTAAAAATCATTGCTGACAAATGACTGAAAGAAATTGAAAGCTTTATAGATCTCGGCAGCGAAATCTCATCACCTACTAATGACATCAAACCACGTATTGGAAAAGCATGGAACGCAGTTGATAAATGACAATATCATCATCATCAATATGTCCCATTGGAGAACGAAGTTTTCATTGGGCGTTCCCAATTTCTCAAATGACATGCTTACGTTTATTGATGTGCTAAGTGCTGAGTGCTAAGACGCTGGTTTGAACCCAGAAGAACTCAAGATAGCAATGAAGGACAGGGACGGTTGGAGACGGAGAGTCAAATTGACCCCGGCAATTCACCCGATCCGTTAAAGTTGGTAAGGTAGGTAGGCAGATCATACTTCAGACCTGCTTCTATTGATAAGTATATTGAAGGTCACAAAAAAGTTTCAAGGTAAACTTAGAAGCTGCGGAGAACAAAATGGCCTGAATGTGTTTAAGGAGTTTTGAGAGGAGAGGATTTGAATTATAAGTTTGGATAATGAGCCATAGAAAAGTATGTGACCAACTGGATTTTAAAACGCGACCCATGCATTCACAGCGTGCGCTCTACCCACTGGGCTAGATGAGCCCTAGTAACGAGATGTTCTATTTCTCTAGTCGCCATAATAGCTCCCTATACTTCATGGAAGGACATGGGCATTTAGATCCATGCGCTTTGGGAGACCAACATCTGCACCATGACACACAACCATGGAAGACTCCCATCCCGCCCACCATGTAGTCCACAGCCCATTGAAAAGTGCAAAGTGTTTTAGGGGCTGTAAACCACTTACCTGCAGAGGACAACCTTATTTAAAATCAGATCATTGATTTCGTGGATTTTTCGCGTTATCTGTTATATCTGATTTTAGTTTTAAAATAGCGCAGTAATACCCTGATAATGAAATGAACTTGTGCTAAATTTATTCGCAATCATCTGCGAAAAGGAAACTTCTTTTTCCCTCTGATTGCAATAAGAAAAAAAAAGTCTATAACAGACTAACTGTAGGTCATCCAGGTGGCAGCATTAGGTTACCAGAACCGCTTCATGTGCAATGATCCAGATCGAGGGTTTAATCAGAAAAGGTGGCGCATTCTGATGGTATTTGGATAGGAAACACTGGTTGGCAGCAGATCTTTGAAATTCAATTTTCAGTTCTTATAAACTCTTTTCTAGCAATTGTATCCATAAAACATAAAAAAGGTGTAAGAGGTTCATCCTATCACATATAAAACGAACTGGATGCACTAATTCTTCTATATATTCTACTAAAGCAGGGATTTCTGACTTGGCCATGATGTTCACAGTACCTGTTACTTCAGTTTATTTACTCCAGTAAAATGTTGCCTTTATTTCTAACTGTTTTAATAAATCATACTAATAAATAATAATATATAATAATTTTTCAAGTTTGAAGGGATACCGGAGAAAAGTGAAAATGTCACCACCGACACCAACAATGAAATTGATCATGTCTGTATGAAACAGCGATGTACAGGATATAGGGTCTTGTAGAGGAGCAGAGAAAGGGTCTGAGCACCATCTTGTAAGAGCTTCTGGAACATTGAGGCTTAAAAGTTTAAGGAGGGTAGAGAAGGAAAAGCCAACGAAAAAAAGAAAGACGCAACAATAACACATAACTACGAACTTGAACTGCGTAACTGATTCGAAATGCTGCAAGAGATCGGGATCGATGTGGAAGACCAACAGGACGCTTTCAAACACGCAATAACAGAGGCAGTTGAAATAACTGCTGGAAGAAGAAGTGGAACACAGCGTGAGAGGTGGATACAACAAGCAACCTGGAATTTGTTTAATAGATGAAAGGTTGCGAAGTGTAGAAGGAACAGCAACTGCTAGAAGAGACCTGGCAACTGCAGAAAATACAGAGCTTGACGGCAGGGTGAAGAAAAGATAGAGGGCAGACAAAAAACAGTGGCTGGAAAAGGAGCAACTGAAGCTGAAGAAGCTGAAATGACACCAGGACGCTCTAACGTATAGTTAGAGAGTTGACTGGTGCCGGAAGTAATTCAACAATACCAATAAAAGACGAAGCCGGGATGACACGTCCTTCGGCAGAGGAATAGGATGCTCACTGGGTAGAATATTGTAGGGAAATGATGAACCAAACGAAACCGTCGCAGTTCATTGAGTTCTCCAGTGAACCAAAATATCACTCCCTTGCTCTGAATCGTGGCGAAATTACAGTAGCAAAGACGTCAGCAGCAATAAAGACACTAAAAAGGACTATAAGGCTGCAGGTTCTGACGAGATAACAGGAGAAATGCTATGGTGGTCAAGATGTAGTGATGTATCTAACAGAACTGCTCAACACGTGCTGGCGGGAATGGAGGAAAGGTGTTATTATCAATCTGCTATAAAAGGTGACATGTTTGAGTGAAACAACTGGCGAGGAATCACCCTCCTATCGGTGAATGGAAAGGTTTGGGCAATTGTGCTATCGAGAAGGCCTGCTGATAAAGTTTACGAGAGGAATAGGCGGGACCTCACTGGTGGTTATTGCATCCATTTCTATCCAATTTTGGAGACGAGCCTCTCCATGCCATGTGACTTGACCATGGAAGGACTCCAATGTGGCACATCACGCTGTCCACAGCCAATTGGAAGTAGAAAGTGTTATAGACAAGAGAAGATTTGAACATATCAAGTTTGAAGGGATACGAGAGAACAGCGAAAAATTCACCGGGATTCGAACCCAGGACCCACACATTCGCAGCGTGCTGCACTACCAACTGAACTAGGGTGACCTGGTGATAACGTAGTTCACTTTTCTCCAGTCGGCACATTAGCTCCTGATGTTTAAATCCTCTCTTCTCTATAACACTAACTTTATGCGACGCCAAACTAGTCGAGACCAGGGAACTTGAAATGGGTCTAATAGACATGAGCATTCACGTTGTCTTTTCCACATATAAGCGGGCAGGCAATCTATTTCAACTTCTTTGCATAATTACCCTTAGAAAATAAAAAGTGAGAGACGCAATCATGTAGTTTATGCCTACAGCTTCAACTTAAGGTATAATACATCAAAATCGGAGCAGAATTTGCTATGTTATGGACATTAATATAATCCTAAACGTATAAACGTATTCTGGAGATTCCCTAACTGCAAATCGCTGTCTACAAAATCCCACATTGTGATTGTTCAAAGCCAATACACTACTCAAACTTAGCCCCCTTTTCACCATGTGGCGTCTGCAGCAACCATGGAAGTTCAAAGTAGCAAACGACCGACCGTCATTTACTAAGGAAGGGTTGTGTTATCTGTATGTTTCTGAAATAATTGTTTCTCCTTTTTGGTTAAAACTTTCCTTGCTGCCCTAAATAACATCACCTTGTCATTGCCGTTCTCCTCAATTAAGTTGGTGTAGATGTTCTTCCTAGAAAAAATTCATTACATAAGTTACTTCGTTGCTTTGCAAAGTTCTCGAACTTGTGTTCTCTGAGGTCCGTTATCTCGCGGGTGTACCGTGGACCTGAGTGATTGGAACGCAACGCGTCTTGTACTTTAGGGGAGTATTCTCCTCCACACAACTAGCAAGGGTTGAATTATACTTCATCAAATGCTTCTCCATTTCCAATGCGGATGTTTCGATGACAGTACGGTGTTGAAGCAATGGGGATGCCTCTAAAACCATTCTAAAAGCTCTGAATCCATAGATTTAAAATTAATACAGTTAATCACTCTCCGGGAGTATGTTACAAATAATTGATAAATGGTCCAAGATAAAGCTTTCAACTTGCGATGTGGCTTGTAAAATAGAGTCAGAATGTGGCTTGTAAAATAGAGCCTTTATGGGTAGGATGTGTCACATGTGGTACAAGTCCGAAGAACTCTAGCAGATCGCGGAATATTACGGCATCAGGATATTTCGATGGTAGATATTTGTCATGTCTTAAGTCGTAGTCTTTTTTCCCCCAAGACTACGACTCAAGACATGACAACAATCTAGCATCAACGGCAAGAAATGAATCGACAAGCGTCAAAATATATTGCATCATGATCTTTGTTATCATGAATGTGTATATTAAAATCTGAAGCAAACAAAACGTACTCTTTAGCCAGTAATATAAACCCAAGGCAGTCAGAACGTTCCTTGAAGAACACGCTAATCGGCAGCTTATTTTCATCTGAGCACAGTGGCCAATATACAATGTATATTTGTAGGTTACACCTAGCAGTACAACAATCAATTCGGAGATTTCGAATAAGTCTCCTTTTGTTTCCACTTTTTGAACACACAATGTGTCGTGCTGAACCAGTGCAGTGCCACCACAACACCAAATTACACATGGTTTATCCATCAAATAGAAACCACTAGGGCTCATCCCTGCCCTAATGGAAGCATCTTTATCGTTGAGCCATGTTTTAGTAATCGCACTGATTACAATCATACATGTAATCTAGCAGAGTGGCTTGTTTTTTACAGATCTGGCATTAAATAAGCATGGGGATAGCAACACTGTAGTTTAGACTTTAGTATCCAAAGGAGTTCTCGAGGAATGTAAATATACGAGATTTCCGTTGCTATGTATGTACTTCGGCAGTGCTTTGCCCAGATTATCACAATGCCTATTGTTGACGACATCAATGCTTTCCCTTTTTTCCTGCAACGCTACATCATCATCTTCGACGAACAAATTTACTTTAAATTGCTAACCTTTCCAAGTAAAATCCTAACAGTACTAATCCAGAAGTTACAATTCATACTTATTACAACCCAGTAGGCCCTTACAAGTATTAAAATGTGTAAGACAGTAACCTTAAAGCTAAACAAGCTGGAGCTGTGAAATACAGATCCGATTGTTTAGCTTCACCGCTCTACACATGGAAACACTCTTTCAATACTACTTTAAAAAGAAACGGGTTTTCTTCAATGGTATCACCACATCACGTGACTTGATCAAGGTTATAGCTTTGCATAGATTTATAACATTCAAGTGGCCACAAACATTTGTTGGACACGTAATATAAATGTCTGATTTTGGCCACGCTGTTCAGTCTGCATCTACGTCGTTTGGAGGCAACTACTTTTGAGGATCATAATTATCAGGTAGAATTGAGCCGCAAAATAATCATACTGTACATGTGTGTTGGATTAACCACGTACTCTACTACAGAGTGTAGGGTATGCAGTGCAGTGGAGGTATAGTTAATGCAAGTATCTCATTTTACTGGTTGCTAAGAGTGGATTCGAACCGTCAATTTTCTGCTTCATAGACCAGCTCTTTACTGACTATAGTAACTCTTAAAGTTCATATGTACATAAAACGAGATTTCTGGAAATGTGTGGTAGGTTTGATATCAGAATTTTTCACGCCGTACTTTCAAGCCAGAGGCCCTACACATCCTTTCTTCATTATTCGCTTCATAAATATCCCCTATCCTCCATAAAATTGTGAAACGTATATTCCAATGATATTAAAATGCAACCTTACCTGTAAATTTTTGGCGTACTCCGGGTCGATAGAAGCTACATCTGAATAGCTTACTGGGACACCTTATTGCACATAAACAATACAATAATATCAATGTTTGTTATGAGAACAGATAAAAGAGTACAAAAATGAAGATCAAGTGCAAGAAATTGCCATATATACTAGATACTATAGGTACTATAGAAACTGAAGTGTGCAACTGACCTGAAATATCTCTAAATTTGGATCAGTCAGTTCCACTTTTCTGTGCAGACCAACTCAGGGGTGTTGGTAACCCTTGATAAGATCACAAGTCCGAAACAGAAGTCTGAATAGGAATAATTGTCATTGTGTCAAAGATGGACAGCTGACTACTCAAATCGGTTCTAAACCCCCAGTCAGCCTTCCTCAAAGTGCCCGATCCTTGACTTCATGCCCCTTCATAACGCCCCAACTCAAGCCTCTCTTTACTGCCTCCATTTAGCACAGCAGAAACTGAGAAGATGCAGCTTTTTCGTATTGACCCACTCTTCGGTTCTGGTTACCAATTATAAGGCCCCATCCCCAAAATAAGATCCTTAGCAAAGATTATGTATCTAGTAGCAGCTATATGACTGCTGAAATACGTTTATTAGTCCCAGTCAGCTCTTCCTAAAGGCTGACCTAAGCCTTTGAGGATTCTAAACTCTTTTCTTATATTTGGTTACATGTTGGGAAGACAAATAATGCACGCACCTGTAACGAAACTTCCAGAAAATTAGCCAATGAAGGGCATCTATTATGGTGAAGTAAAAATTGCAGACCTGTTGAAGGAGCTCTTTATCTACCTCATATGTGGTGTGGAAAATTTACGTCGTGACTCATTTTAAAATATGCAACAAATCAATATCTTATGTACTGACGCAATTTTTCCGTAAAAGTCCGGTGACAGAAATCCCTCTAAGCATCTCAAGCTATGTTTTACCGTAAATCAATTAATTGGCGGTAAAAAAATGGTTAAAGTACGGAGAAGCCCTGAGTATTGTGCTAGTTGCAACACTGTTGAAGAACTTGAAACTAAATTAACATTTGAGGCACATATCTTTGAGCGTTCAACATCGCAAAGATTGAATCTGCACCCTACACTTACAACTACGATGAATTTGTGGTAACACTTAAAGGAAAAGGTACTCTGCACGACACTGCTTATCAGAACGTAAAAAATACTACTATAGTTGAACAACGACCCGTTCATTACTCAGTAGAAAATAAACATTGTTATTGAGAGCAATTCTGACTTTGCCACAGATCTCTGACAAATTGGGGGTAAAATATCATATGTTACTGGAGAAGGCAGCTGTAAGAACCAGAAGGTTTGGAAATAGCTCCTTACCCAAAGGAACCAAAGCTAATTACTTCCGGATTCCTGCCAGTAGATCTCCCACTGAGAAAATGTACTTTATCATCGTAACAAAGAGCAGCGGCTGATCTTCTATGGATGATGACCATGTAAATACCTTTGACGGGAACACCATAGTGGGTGGGATGCAGTTCGGTGATATTTGCAGACACTGGAAATGTGCAAAAATATCTGGTACCTACTGCAAATAAATTAGTCACCAGTATGTATAAAAGTTGTCAAGGAAACAATAGAAAGAGAGCAGAAAAATTGCCGCGGAATGTAGGAAGACCTCCATTGATGTCATATACGACTTGGCTAGTGCAAAGGTTTTCATGCAACTGCAGAAAATAGAGAAGCTTTTATCTTACCTTATCATCAGGTTTCACGTCGGTTGTTCCACGGGTTGCCCGCAGATTCGACGGATTTCTCCATATTATGTCATAATTCTTTCCGCCATTCTTCTCTCTCAAGTGGTTCCCTTTCCACCATCCCCCATTTGTGTCGGTCGTCCTCGATCACTTGTTGCCATGTCTTCTTTGGCCTTCCTCTGGGAGCAGCGCCCGAAACATCTAGTGCGGTCACACGTATGATCCAGTTCGTACTTCTGTGTATATGACCATACCACCTTAGCCTCCCACCGCGAAGGGCAGTTTCAATGGGCTGCAAGTTGATTCTCTTCAGCAGGGAGTCAGTATGTACCCGATCTATCAGCCAGACTCCACAAATCCACCGCAGCATTGTCCTGTCTGTCCTTATGATCTTGCCAATGTCCTTCTTTGTTGGAGCCCAACACTCACTAGCATGCAGCATGACACTGCACACACATGCACTGAACAATTGACCTTTGCGATGCCAGGAGATCAATTTGGATAGCAAAAGTGGCAGTAGCTGTCTGAATTTTCCCCATGCACAACATACACGTGTGACAATATAGCTCTATCATAGCCCCCGCCAGCACAGATGGTATCACCTAGGTAGCAAAAACTGTTACCACCTAAACGGACTCTCCTCCAACATCAAATTCTGTGAAAGGTCTTGCATCAATCAGTCGAGCAATTCCACAACAACGTGCACACCAAAAGCGAGGATCGGTCGCAAAAAATTGAGTTGCTCCCCACACCTTGCGTGCACACTCCACAGGGGTACTTCCCAGAGTCCTTCAGTGTGTTCATGTTGTTCCCACTGACCATCACTTTAGTTTCTTCCATGTTAACTCATAAGCCACGTGCTTCCAGGTTTTTCTTCCATTTCAATAGCTTTGCATCCAGCTGTCCCGGATCTTCAGCCATGATGATCAAGTCATCAGCATACAGCATTTCCCATGGACAACCGGTCCTGAACTCACGTGAAAGCGCCTCGGGAACGATTATGAAAAGCAATGGACTCAGCACTGGGCCTTGATGTACTCCAAAATTCACATGCACATTGCTTCCATAAGCATCATTCACCCAAACTTTAGTAAGCGAGTTCCCATACATGGCCATAACCACCTTTACAATCCACTCGTCCACACCAATTTTCCTCAATGCCCACCACAGAACCTTCCTCGGCACACGGCCTTCTCCAGATCGACAAATGCAAAGTATAAGGTCTTTCTCTTTGCCAAGTACTTTTCTTTGAGCTGTCTCAGGATAAAGATGGCATCACTGGTTCCACACCCTAGTCGAAATCCAAACTGCATAGAGTCTACTTCCACAATGTCCCTGATCAGACGATCAATGATTCTCTCCAAGACTTTTATACCATGCTCCAGGAATTTCAATCCCCTGTAGTTGCCTCGCTCAAGGGCTCTGCCCTTCCCTTTGTATAGACTAATCATGTGGCTGTGTCCCCAATCATCACTAACAACACTAACAAGTCCTTCACGATGTGGTTAATCAACCTACCCAGGTACTGTGTTCCAGTCTCACCGCATTATTTGATCATCTCTCCAACCACACCTGATGGCCCAGCCGCTTTACCACTTTTCAGCTTCTTAACTGCTATACCCACCATCTCATCACTTATGTAAACAGCAGGCCTCTGCACAGGCTCAACAGCTGACAAATCATCATCATTCCATGGGAATTCAATGTTTAACAATCTGTTGTAATGCTGTTCCCAAGCACGCATTTTGTCAGCATCACTAACACACATGTTACCAGCATCATCAAAGAAACATTTCTCTCCGACAATATCCTTGTTTTCATCCCTCATTTGCCTGGCTATGCGAAATATTTAAGTGCTGCTTGAGGTCACATGGGCAAATTTTTTATCCTCTGCTACCTTCTTAGCATTGTGCACCACCCTCTTTGCCACTTGCTTAAGACGATTGTATTCAGCCTTGTTCCCCCTTTCTTCTACTGTTTGAAAGCATTTCTCTTTTCCTTGATTGCAGCCTCCACTTTGCTGTCCCCCACCATGTCACCTTTTGCCAATTGTGCTTTTTGGGCATTGGACAAAAGTCTTGTAGGAATCCCAAAGAGCATCAGATGATTCGTTACCATCGACAAGAAGTGCTGTTAGTTTCTGAGAAGCCACCTGGTTGTATTCAGACATGAATTCACTATTCCTGAGCTTCCAGATTCGGCATTTGGGAGTAAACTTTATTTTCATAGTAGTGAGGGCTTCTAACTGCAGGTCTGCAACAAGGAGCTTGAGCTGAGAGGCACACTCTTCACCAGCAATGCATCTGATGTCCTTCACCATTTTACGATCATGTTTCCTCACAAGGCTGTAATCAATCTGGCTCTTCAATGACCCAGACATATAAGTTATCATGTGGCTTTCGCGTTTTGCAAAACATGAATTAGTAACCACCAGTTCAGCAGAAGTTGCGAATTCCAGAATGCGCTCACCCTCAGCATTGCGTGACGAAAAGCCAAAGCCTCCATCAATGCCCTTATAGCCATCAGCTGCCTCCCCAATATGCCCATTGTAATCACCACAAATGAACATGGTTTCTAAGAGGTGGAATCGTTGATATTGGAGCAAGAAGCTCGTCATAAAAAACATCTTTTTCCGAGTCTGGTCGACCGATTTGCGGGGCATATATCGAAACGATTGAGACTATCGAATTCCCAATAGTTAGCCTCGCATGGATTATCTGGTCAGATGGACGCCTGACCTCAACGATTGACGTTACCCACTTTTCTGATGCAAGGATTTCAACACCACCTTGCCCTTTTTCATTTGTCAAAATGTGATAATACTTTTGTTAACCTTAGTGCCCTTCATGTGGAAATGGCCTTCTTCAAAGTGTTAAGTAAATTTATTGCAGAAGTTTCAGGTTCGAACATTTTGAATGAATCAGGAGTTCTTGCAAAAAGACTTTCTTTCACGTTTCCTGCTTTGGAAACGTTGCAACCGAGGCAAAAGGATTGATCTGCTTTTGGCTGTGGCTATAGAAATTCATACTTTTCAGGCATTCCCGCCCGAGCATGCAGACGGTGATATCGAATACATCCTTTGGCATGTACTTGCATTGCTTAGCGGAAACAATAAACTTTGCAATTTCTCCATTGATTTACAACACATCATTGAGGAATACCAAGCATACAGAAGTGACACTAAAAGAGGCAATTGGCTGGGCAATACCGAATTGGTAAATACACATCACTAAATTTCTAGAACAATTCAAAATGGTGACCTGTCGATATACATTGATTGCCTTCCACGGCTGGGAAATTACTTCTTTGCTTTAAATCACTTGAATAATGAACATTGGATCGTGAAATTCCACATCAATCTTCTGGAACTAGAAAAACTCATCTACACTTGCACTATCAGTTCACTAATAGTTGCTTATGATTGAACGGAAACAGGAAGCATTTTCTAAACCAATAGATTTATTAACTTTGGAGCAGATTATTAATGTAGATGCTGCCAGTTAGAAGAGTGGTAGTCAGGCGATGACCAACTCCTCGACAAAGGTGGGCTGAAACTCACTTCCTGTGCAATAGTATGGTATCTAATCTGTTGGAGGATCTTGGTAAAGATGGATGTTATTAGCGACCTAAAAACAGTCAGTTAAAAAGAAATAGCAAGGATGATCCTAAGCTTATCACTTCAATTGCGGTATGAACAATTTTTGCTTAATGTAGAGAACATTAAAATACAATTGCGAGAAAAATCCATTGCCTAATACATTGCCGATTTAGGTACAAGTGCTCTAGTTCCTGTTGCTTTCTTCAACATAGATGGCACGATGTAAAAGACCGGAAATTCTAAGTTAACGAAGGAGTTGAAAAACCGTTCTACACACATTTTCCCAACTTCGGCAGATGTAACTATTGTGGACGGCATGTTCTTTCTCCATTTGATATAAGACCCTCAAGAACTCGGTGAAATGGCCAGATATATCTTAAGAAGCCTTTGTATGTCTGTGTCTAAAGATCGATTCAACATTGCGCGAGGTACAATGAGCAGGCACTGCTGACCGCAGTCATTATTATGAAGTAGCCGCTCTCCATAAAGAAGCCCTCTCAATCTGGCAGCTGCTTTACGATGGCTCCAAGACCTCATTAATCGAGATCTTGTTTTCTTATTAGGAAAAATTCGTCTATGACGGCCATAGTCGCGAATAAAACTATGTACGTCACCTGCGGGAAAAAGTGCTTCTTTTTCGAAGCAAAGATGTACAGCAGCATTTGTTTGGCACTCGCAAAGGAGCCTACTATAGAATGTTGTATAACTTAAAGAGCTTAATCAGGCGCCAATAACGTTGTCTTGAGAGCAGATGACACTGATGTGCTGGTCATTGCACTTGCAGACATGGATAAGATAGACCCTTGCCTGAATGTATGGCTCGCGGCTGGTCTTAATTCCTCCAAAACTTTGTGGCTTATTCTTGTCAACGAAATTCGAAGAGAAGCTGGTCGAGAGTTATGCAGTACTATGTCGGCATTCTACGCATTAACTGGATTTAACTAGACTTAACTAGGTCTGCAATTATACAGCTTCATTTAGTCGCAAAGGAAAAACATCCATTGAAGCATTTAGGGGGTTAGGTACAGAAATCGGAGCAGAAATCACCATGGAAGCAATAAGGATCGCTGAGTTTGTCTGCATCCTCCATGGACAGAGGAGGTGCACCTCTATCGATAATGCCAGGCTACAGATATTTTTGAGAAAATACAAAAGCCAAAAACGACCAATTATCTGAACCCTACCGTAATAAAGATTGATAGTAACACACTCTCACCATGCTCAGGCGTGGCAACAGAGTGTGTGATGTGTATAATCACAAGCTCTGAGCTTAAAGCTTAAAATATGAGGCTGGGTAAGGAAAAATTAGGTTTTCAAGGTGATGTCTCACTAACTTCTATCTGTCTCCAAGATAACAGCGAGGAAGACGATGACAACATCGGTAACGAGGAGAAAGATTTTGATGACAGTTCTGATGATGACCACAGTGATGTCGACGACGAACTAGGTTAAAGATGTCAGTTCATTGCTTACTGAGCTCCTTGTTGGACATTACATTTTGCTTCTATAACTACTGATCGGAATTTTCTTTCGGTTTATATATACATTTTACGCATCTTAAGTTACCTCTTAAAGCTTTCCGGTCTTAATCTAAGTTTACCAAGAAGTATAAGCTTTAAATACTGATTTCCAATTGACATGCAAATTTAAGTTATTATTTCTAGGAATGAGAAATTTACATTGCAGAAACTGTGTCGAAAATATTTCTTGACTGTTATAACACCGATGTTCACACGGAGGAGTTTGGAAGTCAAAGAACTAGGTTACTTAGATTAAGAGCCTCTGCCCAGATTCACACTATTGAAAATACAGACTTATATTTTGCTCATGAAGTGCACTTCGAAAGTGGAAAGGGGATCCACTTAGGTCGACAGCTACTGTGAACTCGAGCACATCTCATCGCATGTAGTTTTTGACGAGACTAACCCAAATTTAGGGAAATTTCACGTAAGATGAAATATCTGCCGTGACCAATGGAGGCAGCAAAGAGAGGATTGAGTTGGGACATGGAGCATGAAGCCAACGATTGGGCTTGATCTTGTTTCAACCTGTGACTTGTCACGGATAACCAGCACCCCAGAGTTGGTCTGGTCTGCAAAGAAAAGGAGAACTGACTGACCAAATTTTAGAAATACTTCAAGTCAGTAGCACATTTCAGTTTCTACAGTACCTACTGGAAGCAATACAGAAAATATTGAGTTGGGACCTTATAAAGGGTTATAATACCTCGAATTGGGTACTTTAAGGCGGGCTGACATGAGGTTACAATCCATTTGGTTGGTTAGCTGCGCACATTTACACCAGAACTACAGACTGGAACTTAGAATCTGTTTTTTGTGCTGGGACCTTATAGAGACCCTATTTGGGAACTAAAAGGGCCATAGTCAACTATCATAATAGGTCTGAACCAGCTGGTCAATCGAATCTGACTGAGAAGCCTACAATAAACAAATATGCACCTATTGCACGTTGGGACGTTATGGAGGGTATTTCGTCACTGGCTCTTGTAACTATACAGTCTCGTAACTGTTCCATTCAACCTAGCAAAACTCTCACGCGCATACAATCAAATGACTATTTGAATCACTGGTGCTCAATCCAAATTAAAAAAACGTAAAATCTTTGTCTTTACTATTTTATGATTCTCATCGCCCACGTAATATGTAACAAATGCACAAATACGAGAGAAAACAATTCATACTTACCCAATATGTGTTTGTAAAATGAACGTGTAAAATATGCATTTACCAGTTGCTTGTGATAGAGTGCCAGACCCATAATTTGTCCTGCAAATCTGAAGTAATTTAAGTGGTCTGGGTTCACAAAAGAGTTGCTGTTCGGTTGAAATGTTGCCCCTACAGGAATTTGAAACTAAGAGTAAGGAAACTGCTACTACACATAAACACATTAAACAAAACAAATATGTAAAGAATTTTAAATCTATCACTGCTGATCATGATTGTAGCAGTAATAGAATTCTCCTTCATAACCAATAATGTAAATACTGTAAAATAATGACATAACCTTGGCCAAGGCTTTCAAAGTGACAAATCTCCAACAAAGACAATGTGTCTTATCACGAAATTGTTGAAGTTAATGTTTCTACCTATAACACAAATTAGGCCAAGGCTTGCAAAATAACGAATCTCCAATAAAAAAACTGTATCTTTTCACGAAATATTTCTGCTTTCATCACGTTTCCTATAGAGAGCTCCTTATGTGCTTTATCTACGCAAGACAGCAAAGGAAAACCACTTGATTACAAAATACTCGCATTTTTAAGCACAATTTTTACAGGACGCTTAGCATCGGCACCCGCCGTCCCTACGTGATGTTGATTGACTACAGTGCAACAATTAAACTGGAAAAGTAATTAAACAAAATAAATTAACACCCCAAGCACGTCGAAAAGGATGTGACTTTATTTCAGGCAAGTTCTCAGAAACTTTTTACTGGCCTACAATAAATGACGTCTCTGCTTTTCTTACCTTAGTGCAAACAGTGCACAGTATGTCACTTTTTATGTAACTATATTGCAGAGCCCTTCCTTCAAAAGAGTCGTACATTCTTCCGATAAACAGTGCCTCTGCTATTTGCAAGTTAGCGTTCCCAGTGTATATTATATACCTACATCACTTATTATATACCTACGAACTCTTTCTATTTATACAGTAGTGTTCCCTTCTGATACATTATGCCTATGATATTTGCATGTTTGAACAACCAGTGCACAACGAGTAACAATTTTAAAAACTACAACGGAGACCCCTCCCTATATAGAGAGCTGTACTCCTTTTGTATATTTGAGCGACCAGTGCATAAGTTGCAACATTTTTCAGAACTACATCGAAGCATATTTCCTACAAATAGAGTCTTATTACCCTATGATAAATGGTGCCTCTGTTACTCATAAGGTATTGCATACAGAGCACAATATGAAACTACACTGGAGAAGGAATAATGAAGGCCGTCTCTATCTCTGGAAGGAAATAACTATTGCCACATGGAACGTGTGAGGTTTCATGACAGGAAAGTTTGAACTGGTGACATCAGCAATGAGGTTAACACCGGCAAAGTAGATGTCAACTTAACAGAACTTGAAGCTAGAAGAAGACTTATGCCACTATTTGAAGCTGAGCAGGTTTAATGCAATTAGTCACAAGCTGATAGATGAATTTGCTTGAAAACGTCTGAAAGTCCTGCTATCTGGATCTTCTTCATTGGTTGACAGCATTATAAAAACACAATCTACAGTCTCATCTCTATAATAATGACACTCAGCTCCACCTGTCCAGCAAGATTAATTATGACACCGAACAAGAGGAAGCTAAGCTAAGTGTGCAGCGACGTATTCAAAAGATCGACCTGTGGATGTGCCAAAATAAATTAAAACGTAACCAGAACATAATGAAAGATATTATGATTAGTACAAGGTATAGAAACTAGCCAAGTATTGAACACATCAGTCGTCCGTGAATGCATTATCTCAAGTGCTTTGGAACAAACCTTGGAATCATTTTTGACAGTTTCATGTGCATGGAAAAAGAAGTCACAAAGTTATGCAATGAGTCGGCATACTATCTTAAGAACATTGAGATATGCAAATATCTTAATCTCGATGCGGTGATTCTTGTGCATATTTTTATAACTTCAAAACTGTTGATTGTTGTAACTCGATCCTTTTCGCTATTCCAAACATTTGATTTGTCGAATAGAGCATACCCAAAACATGGCTGCTTGCATTGTTACACAAACAAGAAAGATCGATTCAATTACTCTCATCATCATAACACTTCACTAGCTGCCTATTAAGTTCCGAATTGATTTTAAAGTTCTTCTCATAGTGCATAAAGCACTTAATGGTTGAGCACCAGATGGCAAATCCAGTCTACTAAGTTATTGGGAAACGACGTAAAAGCTGTTAAACAATCAAAAACGAAGCTCAAGACATATGGAGCCCAAGCTTACAGTACTGCAGTTCCAAAACTATGGAATGAACTACTTTTAACGATCAGTAACTCTGAGCCGATACACACTTTTAGAAGTCAATTAAAGACTCATCTTTTTAAGAAAGCAAATAATAGTGAACATTTTACATCAGCTTGATTTCATGCATGATTACTTTTTCAGCCTAGATACTGTTCCCAGGGCATCTGCAATAGCTGGCACCACAATAGATTTCACTAGCCACAGTCTTTGTATTTCTATTCGAAGGTCTTTGTATCTGTCAATTTTTCTCGCTCCTTTTTGGACATCAGGTCGACGGTGCTAAATTACTTTATCTGTGTGGATTGAATAGTCCCATAAGATCTTATATTGGTCGCTTTCCTGTACTGGCTCGGGTTCATAGTCATTACATGGGATCGAGGACTTCTTCCATGGTAGGCAATGCACTTTCCTTCCAAGCCTGTCATGTTGCTTTCAATATTGCTTTTTTGCCAAATTAGGGCAAGCAATGATTATGTGGATCACACTTTCTGTCTTATTATTACAAAATCGACATAAGGGTGTATTACGAGTCTTGTCAATGCTACGGGTAGCTGAATTGGTTCTTAAGGTCTACTATCGTGCAGAGCAAATTAGACTCTCAGTCCCACGTTTCAGCTCATCTCTCTTCAGCCATTCCCATCTTTCTCCACTTATGTATACCTCTGTTTCTCGGAGGAGCTGGCCATCACATCAACTGTCTCTACCTAAAGCTCATCTTTTACCACTTAAGGCAACTTTTCTGAGCTGCTAATAATAAACTGCGAAAGTCTAAAAACATCTTCCTCAGCTTAGTCTCTCACTCCCACTCCCTTAATCTTTCAACATTAGATCTTGGGTGGATGCCACCATACATAGTCATATTTTGGTTTTTCTATCAATAACTTTTAGATTTTCAACAGTCCAGTTGATTCCCGCTGTACATCTTACCGTTGGTACAGCCCATGTCTTGTTTGTTTTTATAATATCTCCTTTCCCACATATGTCCTGAATACAGTTTAGATTTCATCACTGCTTTCACTCTTTTGGTATATTCCTTCATTGTTTTTCCTTCAATTTCATCCGGGGAGATGTAACCCCTTTCTATTATTCCCAAATATTTATAACCCTTCACTTTACCTTTATCTACCACAACACCCTCTCCAAGCAGTTTAACAAGATTTCCACCTTATCATCAATGTTCAGCTTTTTCGAAATATCCTTCAGTTCGATGTTAATCTCCTCGACTTCGTTTTCAGTACACGTCTTGCATGTCTTTATAATGTTGCTCCTTAATAGTTGCTCGTATTGTTTGGGTTGAACCCTATATAAATTTCTTGTTTTATCGGCGGGAAAAATAAGGTTGTTTGAAGATTTAAGATCTTTGATATCGAGGCGCAAAATTCTCTGAAAACTATTTAATCCGTCTCTAAATTGCACGTTTTCTAGTAAAAAGGTCGTCTTCGAAATTGGTGAGTTCTGCTAATCTTGGAGGGCACTTTATCGATTTAAAACTGTAATTGTTGCATGATTCCGTCTGGCTCATAACATCGCTGTCTTTCAGGAAAAAGTACGCTTTCCATCGCATTTGTTTTATCAAACTTTCTACCTTTTTTATCAGTCGTTTCAAGTATGAATCCTTGTTGGGTACCGGTATATTCTTTAGAGAGTAGTTACAGCGGACTTGTTCCATATTTGAATCCTCTGGCTTGGTTGCATGTAAAAAAGCGAGAGTGCTCGACTTCGAGAAGGAGCTATAATACGTAACTATAATCAGGACGATTATCTCAACATACAAGAGTGTTCGATGCATAAATGCAGAGCAGTATAGAAAGAGATACTAAAGGAAGAAATATGGAAATTCGCTACTCCGAGTTTCACGAAAATCATTCATCCAAGTCTCATTTAAATCAATAAAACACAAAATTCAGGACAAGTTCTTCCTCTCGACAATGTTGACTTTTATCCCTCCATATCGGAGCCACTTCGTATTGAAGCCATCATGTGGGCAAAGTCCCTCACAGTGGTGAGTGAAGAAGACATCAAGATGCATGCAAGAAAGTCACTACTGTTTGACCAAGGAAGACCATGGGTCAAGAAACAAGGAAACGGAACCTTCGACGT
>JAAAKL020004478.1:0-13847 GCA_010016065.2 Carybdea cf. marsupialis auct. non (Linnaeus, 1758) | reverse complement strand
GATCACAGCCCCATGTCACAGTCATGATCTGTGATCACAGCCCCATGTCACAGTCATGATCTGTGATCACAGCCCCATGTCACAGTCATGATCTGTGATCACAGCCCCAGATACATTACATAAGTATTCTATATCTATCCTGTAACTATTTTCTTATGTTTTGGTATTTCATAATTGAGTAATGTTACAGTAATTATCATAACAAAGTACCAAATGTACAGTGCAATCTGACATTGCTTAAGCGACTACGTAATTACTTTACATAAGACTATTTAATTGTGTGTAACAACAAAGACTTACCCACTGTTTTCATAGTGTGATATATCACCATGTAAATAAAACATTATGCATGTACTTTGTAGTGTAGAAATCGCTTGCTAAACTACATAGGTTCCAGGTTATCACTAACCCAATCTTTATTGACGTTCTTCCCATATCTTCCATAGTTCTTTCCCTGTTACAATTATTTGCATTCCCTATTGAAGACTCTGTCTTTTACTACTCTCTGGTCTCTAATAGATGTCCCCCCCCCAACTTATTAATTTTTGGAAAATTTTCCATCGGGAACATTCTTATTCCAAGCAGGAAATCTATCAAACAAGACTTAAAAATACAAAGTTCTCTGCCAGTCCATTGTAGCCCCATGATTATTGTATAAATAACCTTCATGAAAAGCATGATCAATTATTTAAAAATCGGTGCACAAAAACTCTTGAATTTGTTGAAGTGTATATAGTATCTTTTGTTAATATTTTGTTAATATATAAAGTAAGTACTGTAAAACGTTTATTGCACATCATTGTTATAAATTAAACCTGTTTCCACGAAGTAAGGAAAGTCATTTTTTCCACCCCCTAGCTATTAATTCTTGAGAATTTTTCCAACCCCCAACTATTCCAACCCCCCATCTATAAGAGACTAGAGATTACTTTGACAGTATAGTACAGTTGAGGTACTGGCTCATATTGAATGTTTAACTACAATATTTATCATTAACATGATACTAGAAGACTATTCTAAAGGTACAAGTTTGCTTGACCATTCCCATTCAAACGATTTGCCTGTTTCTTTGACGTCTGGTTAAAGACACTGAACATTACATCCTTGGCCACTTCAAGTTTTTGTGTTTCTTTTATTACTTTGGTGGCATAATCAATTTCGAGCATAGCCTATTACCCAGCCAGAGTGAGCAATGTCTTGGGGAGAGAGCATGGTTACAGGGGTGGCCTCCAGTCACCTTCCCAAAACAATAGTCATTATATCAGGCTAGGCAGGATTTGAACCAACAACCTCTGGCATGTGACTCCAATTTCTTAACCAATAGACCATGCCAGCCTCTATTCAAGTTATGTCCTTGTATTATGTCTTGTCATTAGCACATCCTCACACCTGTATAAGGTCTAGTGATTAGTAACCATATGTGACATTATGGACATGGAACTCATGTTCTTGCAAAAGTGCTATGTTAAGGCATACCTTTATAAGGGCGAGGCTAAAGATATACTTGGAATTAGCTTAATTTTCTCCCAAGTCTCATTATGTTTATGCAAGGGAGCATTTTGCTAGAACTCTAACTGGTTGACTATGAATAAGGGCACTCATGGCTTTAATCATGGGCTTGTCACTGCATTGATGTAAAAATCTGGACGTTTGAGCAAGTAGGTTGTGTAGTCTCCTACAGCTGTTTATGGGATCCCCATATTAGATTTATCATCTCATTAGAAGGGATGACCCCTCAAATAAGGGGCTAGTCCCCACAGAAATTCATCTTACAAGGAATACAATAGTGCTGTTACTGCTTTAATGTGATGACATGTTACCCTTCATTGTACTGGATGGTATTTTGTCTTCCCATAGCAATAAGTTTTCCTTACATGACTTGATGACATTATGAAATGTTATTATTTAAGTACTAAAACCAGCTTACTGGGTTTAGACAAACAGCCTAACTATTGTGAACTTTTATCATCACTACATCATAATGCCATGTCATGTTGTGGTGGAGTGCATTATCCTTCTGTCTATAGAAACTTTTTCCTAGGATGTGACAATATTTGTGGTTATTTTTATCGATGAATCTATGTAAACAGTGTATCAAGGAAATTTTCTAGGATTTAGTCAAACCCTATAAAGGTTTTCAAATTTTTTGAATTGGTTTAACACCTTGCACTCCGCTTTACAGGGCCTATGGTGGTGCCCATGTATATGGGACTTGCAACTGAGGCATAGAGAACTTTAAGTCCAAATGACCTTCCTTGGGTCAACAATGGACCTTCCAGGATTTGAACACTGACTCTTTTAACCCTCTTGATCTGAAGGCTAGAAACTTATCCCCCATCATTGAGGCTATAAGACTGGGGGCATGAAATTTACCTGGGCCTAGCTATATATTAAAAATATGAATAATTAAGGGTGTGGTCTTACCTTTTCTGAAGGGTAAATAGAAAGGTTGATTGATATAGAAGAAAAGTAATTCAAAGCGACAGTCAAACTGTAAATTCTCCCAACTTGACATTTTTGGGGGAGACCCTATCATAGTTTCATGTTTATACTTTTATACAAAAAATGGTTTAAACTATCTTGCCCTAGGTCATGTCAAAAATCCTTGATTCCTTTAGGTTGTTGATCAATGATAAAAGACAAAGAAAACATAGGAAAATTAAAGAAAAACAACGGCAGGAAAACCCTCCCTTCTTACTCCCCCGGTTTTAGTTTCAGAGCTGAGACGAACAAAGAAGGCGTTAGATCTAAAACTTGGATGTAGAACTTGCATGCCTGCGTATCACAGAATATGGTGTTTTGATACGGTAGTCTGTATAAAGAGATTATAAGAAGCAATCCCTTTACACAGATTCAATACCAATGATCAATGTGAATATAAATAAACACTCGCAGCAAGTAAGATAAAGATATAATGGGTATACATGTACTGTGGTCATGTCAGTTTACTCGTGATATGATATGCGACCCCTGTTCAGTTATCCCTGCTACCCCACCGTTTCCCCTTTTAATCTGCTTACATTACGCGAAGTTTTGTTATACTTTCAGTACTTTTGTATACGCATTATGTGTTAACATTTTAAACTTGTTTACAGATATCATACGTTCCTTCAGTCTGGTATAAAATCAACATTGACATGCAAGTAACTTGTCTTCTAGCGATGTACTGACTCGTTTTTGACGTTTATTATCTATACAATGACATAATGTTGAAATGATTTTAAAGCAACGTCGTTGGAACTGCGTCTTCGCACCATAAATCTGAATAGATATATTCACATCTATGTTTGCACTTTCTTGTTCCAACATTACGACTAAGGCTAGAGTAGAAAGAATACAAAAATTTGGTATTCAGTTTTACTCTTCGAACTTGAAAGAGGTGCAGTCTCGTGTCGGTCAGTAAAAATTCCTGGCGTTTATTATATCACGCATTGGCAAGTTCATAGTATCGACTTTTCTGTTTAAAGTTTGTATACTTACGTATTCATTCTTTCACCTCCAACTATCTTTTTTATTATTGCTTCCTTATCCTAACTCGAAAACAGCTCCAACTTAGACTCGTGGTGTTTATCTCAATTTAAATTATTTTGAGTCAATTCACAGGGAACTGAAACTTCATACTGCGCTTTTTTGGAAAACGAATTTCATAAAATTGTTTTTAGCATTTCATCTGATTTTAGTTTAATCGAAGTGAAAATCTGTGAGATAAGCTTTAACTCACTACTATACTCTCAGAGAACGTAAATCTAATATTTCAACTGCTCCCACTGGTAAGATCACTTTTAGTACGTTTAAATTTTGTATTGGGAGAAAAAGATGAAGCCGGATTCAGACGATATGTGTGATTTGAAAGAGATTGCTTTTCTGGGCATACTGATGGCATGAGACAATGAAGAAGAGACGGTAGCAGGTCCTCTGGGAACGAACTCGTTTGGGATTCTTTCAGACAGTCGTTCAAGGGGTGTACCTGACCAACCGAGAATGGCTCTTTTGGCGAGTAACGTCTTTTGTATCACTGGTTTTGTATCACTTTTCCCTTGTATCCATTCTTAGATTTATCATACAAACATGGATAATTGCGCACTTCTTCGGCAAGTGCCTCATCTTCTTTTGACCAAGGCGAAGATATCTGTAAATTCCAAGGAATTTTCAACTCAAAGACTTGTCGCAAACAATTTTACGAAGCTGTAGAACTCAATTCGTTCCATTTTTAGGGGAACGCGTGCGCCTGCAAAAAATCAGACGAATTCCATTGTGCCATTTTATTGTGGAGGCAGAACATTTTACCTGTGTGTGGTCTGTGTGTAGACGGAGAACTTTTGTTTCGTTTTCACACCTAAAGTTGCGTTTTCAAATTTATCTGGCTTAGTGTAGCGTAGACCTTAGTTGCAAGGTATTAGTTTTCCTGACTTAGAGTAATTTAATGATTCTTGTCTGTATGTGAGGTACTTTGATTAAAACTTAATTTTCAGCATGACCTTATTGATAACAAGTGCATATAGTACAAAAGAGAAGGAATCAAGAAAAAAATTATTTGTGCTAGAATACCTACAATATCTGTGATACCATAACATAATAACAGAAGTGAACGTCGGCAATTTTAATACGAAAGTGGTCGTCAAAGAAATCTTACTGAGATACTTTTAAACTTACCTAGTTTGTTGACCTGATTTCCAAAAACTTCCACTTCACACAACACCAAATATTGACGGTAATTTAAAGCAATGAAGAGATATCTTCCAATTGTATTTTTACGGCATGAAAAAATGTGACTTTTCCCTGGACGCACAGATACGTTATCGACACATCTAAATAAGAGGAAACAGAAAATGAAACAAAGAAAAGGATCTCATATCTATTATCTCTTAATGCTCATCCTTTGCCAAGAATTGACCTTGCACAGAAATATGACAGACAAAGTGGGATTTGAACTCAAGACCAGGGAGTTATGGAGATACATTCCATGAGGTAAGCTGATTGGTAAAGCCATAGGTTAGTTGATAGAATCAAGCAGCATGTTCTATCCTATATTCGCCAAGCATCAGCTCCTACAAGGAAAGAGGCACCTCCGGTTTCTAAAGCCAAAAGCACTACTAAGCAATATGACTCTGAAATAGGGCAGCACTTGCTTGAAAACCCAGACTATGTAAAATCGTATACGGATGCCTGCTTTCGCTTAATAGGCAGAGCTAGGTCAGCTTTTCACCTGGCCGTCCTCGAATCCGTCCATATCAAAGCAATAAAACAGTTGCCGACAAAAAGAATTTGTCTTTTCATAGGGCCTTTTCGGCTAACTATTTAGTTCTACATACACTGATTGGTCAAAACAACTAAAATCTAGCAGTCAGATCTCTAATTGGCTACTTTCAAATCACAGTTTGGTATAAGTTTTATCGATTTCTTCCTATCTCAATTCTGACGATTTTGTACTCTGAGGAGTAGCAGACGAAAAAAGCTTTCAGTACTAAAATGCATTCGCTATTTCGTGCAGGTTTATTGTTTTGTACCACCAACAAACTATAGGAAGCCTTTTACCATGTACAGTGCTAAGGGCCTTCCTTTTTTTTTTGAGTACTTGACTTAATTTCATAATTATTACACCACGAGGGTGATGATCATTGAAAGCGTGGATAACAAGCACCTAGAAAGTATACTCTTAACGGGATTCGAACCCTCAGTTCTGCTGGCTCAGTTGGTAAAGCACACGCTGTGAATACGTGTGACACGTGTTTGAATCCCGTCTGTGAAATATTGTTTGTGTAGTAGCTTATCAACGCTGAATTTAAAAATTCTATGTTTCTCGATTATGCCTCATGACATGTATTGTTCGTGGGTGACTATTCATGGGGATAATTTCTGACCATGTCATAAGCAAATATGGGGGTAATTTCTGACCATGTCATACGCAAACATCGGGGTAATTTCTGACCATATCATAAGCAAACATGGGGGTAATTTCTGACCATTTCATAAGCAAACAGTCAAACTTTTTTATGAAATACCCCGGAGCAACTTGAAAAATATCAAAAGTTTTCAAAAGGTGTAGCCCAGTTGGTCATAAAATCTGCTGCCACAATGTATCAAATGTGTATACTTACACTCTGGTATCTTTATCAATTCCACTGGTATCTGCCTCGTTGACATAGATCTTCATCATCCTCAGCCATTTTCCCTTTTTGCCTGCACGATTTGTCACTTTTACAGAGTTAATCATGTACGTGTGGCCCAAGTCAACTCTCCACCATGGCCTTTGATCCTTTTTGGTATGTGTGCATGATTTACTGGGATAGTTAGTGTTCGTATTTCCATCCACAGCTCGTGACGACATGCCTCCCCATCCGGTACTTGACTGAGACGTTGGTCTTCCCTTTGCAATATTTCGTTCCTTCACTACTTTGATGTATGTAGTTGTAGTAGTCACTAGTAGGCAAAGAAGCACTTTAGTTTTAGCGAAAATATTTACATGGGTTCATTTCCTGCCTTGTGTACACTCTGCATTAAACCATGCCATCGCCGCCGCCAGGTCCCACAAATGCCAGGCTCAGATTATTCGAAATAGTGATCACTGATTGGTCAAAACAACACCAACCTGACAGTCAGAATTCTGATTGGCTACCTTGTAAAACACAGTTGGGTAAATAATTCCGTTGATTCCCTTTTTGGTTATTTTCGAACGAATTGTACTCTGAGGAGTGTCAGACGAAGAAAAGCTTTTAAGTACAAAATGAATTCGCTATTTCGTGCAGTTTAATGCTCAGATTATTACTTGACTAAAATAATCTAATCTAATAATAATCTGATCTTCAATTACTTCTCAGGCAAGTGTAACCTCTTCCTACGTAATCTTTACCTTACCTTACCTAACTGGCATATTGTGATTCTACAGTGTCGACTATACGTCTCCATTCAGGTCTAACTATTGCCTCTTCCATAATCTGACGAATTCTTCTGTCTCTTCGTATCCCACTTACCCATTCAAAATTTTTGGTCTGTACTCCATAAATTCCATCTTCATAATGGTCAATTTTTAAAAATGTGAAAGTTCTACTGACCTAACAATTACAGATTGTCAAGGCAATTAAGAGCTCTCTTTTCTTCATTCTCATAAATATATGTTGCTTTTGTATTGAAGGTGCAGCTCAGTGATTGGATTAGGCTTGCTGTGTCAGCATTCTAGCTGCGGTATTAGACAGACACATTTCGAAACCTGAGCACATGAGCTAATTGTGTATACTATCGAAAAAATCTGTATATAGTCTTACTACAATCGTTGAATAAATTACATTAGTAATAATTAAACAGAACGTACGTTGCTCCAAGGGAATCCAAGGACCAAACTCTATCAGTATTTTAACCTCTATTTTGGACGGTCTACTGTCTACTTAATCCGTCGAATATAAGGAAGAAGACCAAAGTGTGGTATCCTTGGCCTGCTAGAATTACCGCCGTCACTCCAAATTTTATATTTTAAGGTGCAAATGTCCTTCATCCAACAACATCTACCCTTAATCTCATAGTCAGTGGTTCATTACCGGTTTACGTATAGTCTGAGAAGTTAATAGTGTCCAGACTTCTTGCCTCATCTGTAAGAATGAGTTTGTATAAATTGAAAGTAGTACACAGTTCCGCGAACAAGTACCACATCATTTTCTAAGTGGAACTCTGAATTGCACTTAATGCTCTGTGTAAACTACAAAAGGCTGGTGTTCATGGCGATCTTAATTAGCAGGCCTATTCACCATACAGCTGTCTCCGATGCTGGGGGCCTACTGATTCCAAATCATTTCTTCAAATTTGACACGTTCGGAACCCTGTGGTCTTACGCATGTGTATGATACAGAAACTTGATCGATTAACCGTTGATAACAAACAAACATCAGTTTGAACTCATGAGTTTTCTTCAATATGAGCCAGGGATTTCTTAAAATGAAATGGGGATGTGTGGCAGAATTGCCCAATACCAAGAAGTATTAAGCAGTTGGCAGTTTGGCTGTGCTACATATCATTAACCTCCCTGTGTCCCAACTACATTTGATAAGGATCAGGTAACCAAAAATAGTATCTAATAATAGTTTTATCTGTTTAACCGTTTCAGCAGTGGCATTCTGACTGTTTAAAGTGAGATTAGAGGGATCTTATAGTCATCAGTACCAATTTCTAAATAGCCCCCCAGCTTCAGAACCAACGCTATGGTGAATATACCTGCTAATTAAGATCGCCATGCTGGTGTCTTAAACACAGTCTGAAGACAGCTATCTACGTGGCTTACATCAAAATAGTCGCATAAAAATACTAGATTACTTTCAAGTGAGAGAAAAAGTACAATTGGACGCTCCTAAAAATAGATACATTGATACTGTATACATAGCCTACTGAGGTCTCCTAGAAACCAGTTTGATACCGTGGTTAAAAATCCAATCTTGAAAAAAGATAACTTACACTTAAACAACAAGTAAAAGTATCAGTGGCCTTTTTGTAGGGTGCGAGGCCCTGGTTTGAATAACGTTTGCGAAGTCCCTGGTATGTCATACATTTCAAGGCGATTCAGGTAAAATTCTGCAGTAGAAATTCTGGAGGGGCTGGATTCCCTTCAGTTTGTCTAGTTTCCAGCTCACTACTAGTGGTAGAGTGTTAGACTCACATTCTGATGGTCGTGAGTTCGAACTGACCCCGATCCTGAGCTTGCCTCCCACGATCCTGGAGGTACTGTGCTCTGTCATGTGCTTTCGTGAAGTGGGAAATTATGTGTCGAGAGATAGGACAGAGAGGGGACTGCAAGCATAAGGGGCATGAATAACATAAAGGGAAAACATTGCGATTCGGAGGATAGGAGTAACCCTGTTTCACGTAGTGTCGTCCGCCTTGAACAGGGTAAAATAACTTAATAAAAACCCACCCCAACCCCCTAAAAAACCCACTTTGTCTTAACATTGAAGCATAGGGTTCCATAAAAGATCGTGACTCTGGGTGCGGTGATCGACCCCCTTGAAACAGCAACTGCAAAGAGGGCATAGCAAGGAAGCATCTTTTACACGGTTTTTGTACGCTCACTCACCTACTTCCTTGCTTTCTTCTCCATATACTTCAACTTCGCACAGGACTAAAAACTGGCGGTACTTTAGCCCGATAAACAAGTATCGCCCAACTGTGCCCTTGTGGCATTTAAAAGTGTGACTAGTTCCTGGCTTGACAGAAACATTGTCCACGCACCTACAGATAAAGCAAAGGAGAAAGAAAAGCTTTCTGTTACGTATTATATATATTATAAGCTTGATTGATTCTGTAATACGTTCAGCTGGTAATAACCATATCATCTGGTTGTATACAATGCGGTGGGAAAGTGTGACGTCACGATTTTGAAAATTTTTGAATTAAGGGGGATAAACTCAATTTTCATGTTACCCTGTTAGTGAAAATGTAAATGGCCCAAATTGAAAGTGATGTCCTTTTCCCAACACGGAGATATCAGGTTTGAAAGTTTTGAATCTCTTTAACAAAACCCTATTGTTTAACGCTGGTTCCTAACTTAAGGAACCAAGGAATATATTAACAGAGTTTTGACCAGAGATTTTTGAGATTGAAAGGCCTCTAGTTTAGACACCATATACACTACAGGTCTGCTACTTTTGGAAACAACCTATTCCAAGCTGGCCTTTCGATATCCGGAGTCAGACTGTACTATTTCAAAAACTTTTGATTTGTGGCGTCATCACTTTCCCTCCGCATAGAGAGAAATATGATTCATTAGTGCTTTGGAGGAAATCAGGATACGATCCTGGATAATTGATGAAAACATTGCGTCATTCCTTGGCCACATGTATAGAAATAGAGGACTAGAACAACTCGTCCTCACAGGTCAAGCACCTGGTAGTAAATTCGTTGGCCGATTGCGATAAAAGTTAACGCATAACAACTAATAAGGTTTTGTTCGAGAGATTCAAACTTTGAAAGCTGATATCTCGGTTTTGGGAAAGGTTACCACCATTGATTTTGGCCATTAACGTTCTTACATGTAGGGCAACATGAAAATTGAGCTTTTTTCCCATTATTCAAACATTTTCAAAATCGTAGTGTCACACTTTCCTTCTGCATTTGGAACTACTATAAATAAACAATAAACCACTAAACATGTAATCTAATATATAAAGGGCATACAAATAACACCACATAACCTGGATTACCAGGTTCTAGTCTTGGTGTAATTAGAAGCGGTGAACTACCTAGTATGACTGGTTCTCAGATCCCTCATAGATCCCACCTGATAAGAACATATCGCATACAAGGTCGTTCCCGAAATGACGCGTGGCGATGCCCTGTGTTAGTTGAAACAGCTAAATCGCACTTACATTCGGGTATCCGTTAGGACGGCACTGTTGTCTGCTGCATTGACATAAATTCTCATATGTTTAAGCAAGTTTCCTTTAGATCCTTCGTGATTTGTCACTTTGACGGAGCTTATCATGTACACTCGGCCTAAGTCCACTCTCCACCACGGTTTCTTATCTTTCTTCGTGTGCGTGCACGATTTACCAAGCTTCGCATTTGTGTTAGCATTGCCATCAACTGCACGTGACGATACACCATTCCAGCCAGTGCTTGATTGTAAGGTTGGCTTTCCTCGAGCGATGTTTATCACTTTCTGAACTTGTGGTTTTGGGATGACTGAAATTAAAAGAATGAACAGCATTGTAAAGAAAAATGCGTTGAAAATGTAGGGTGGTTGGTTTGGTGTCGCGTACTTGACGCCCTAAGAGGCTTTTAGGTTACGGGCTGGGGTGGTTGGGGGGTGGTTTGCTACTTACAATATGTAATGTAAGCATAGTGGGAGTAATAAAACTTACCCCCCACTTATTTGAACTATCGCAATTAAAAAAGTCAGAGGTGTAGGAAGGCAGGACTTTTTCAAATAAACTGATTTCTACCTCATTAAAGTCAGATGTTTGTGTATTTATATTTTAGATTTCTCGCTGGATTTGATATAAGGCGTTATCGGTGCTTGGAAGAGTTGTCAACTGTTGAGCACTCCAAAGATAACTTACTTGTGTTTTCCATCGGAAATCTTATTTTATATCCCGTGTCGTTATGGTATGCTCTGTATTCGTACAACGTACTTTCTACAATGAAGAATAGTAATGTATGACAACATAGCTCATTGACAGGCACCCTAATTTCACTGGGAAAATTTTGAGCTATTTTTAAGATGTATACATCGTAAGAACAATACGTCGACAACGAGTTGCAAGAAACAGTCAACATAGTAGCTCTAGAATATTTGAATTTTTGGAATACAATAACCCAGAAGGTAGCTATGTCTGTTTACATTTTTGTATATATAATTTCAATAAACATTTTTTCATTAGTTTCAAAACATTGCTGTACTTAAATTGAACTACTTTGGTTCGAAGACACACTGCGTGAAGATTACAAAGTTGTTGTTACACAGTAATAGATTGTTTGCTTTAATTTCAAAATTCCTGCTTTGAAGATGTTGACTGGACGTCGATCTACCCTGTGATCTCTGATCCGAATTCGGAGATTGACATCTGGAAAATATAAAGGCGTAATCTTCACACTCAGTAATAAAACGATTTTCATTTCACCCACAATCTCTCCCGGTTGTAAACCAGGCTCACAATTAAATGGGAAAAGTGGCAACAATACCAGTTAGAAACTTAAAGATGAGGCTTCATCTGCATAAACTGTGAACGAGTACAGGTTCTATTAGTTACAGACCTTGAGAGGGGCGAGAACTCCAGCGCAACACTTGAGTGCAATTTGGCATGACCCAGAGGGAAAGAGTTAATACTCTTTATACGACACTTCTCAAGCACGAATCGATAACATTGGGTTGAAAAAAAAAAGGAACCTTATTTTGACCTGCTTTTGAAAAGGACTTATTCGAAGTTGCAGTTGGTAACTAAAGCCGTTATTTTGGGGACTAATCAGTATCCGTTAAGCCTGTTTCAAATGACTGCGAAACCCAATTCCATTAACCCCCGAAAACACCGGTTGACTGAAGTATCTAAGGCGGACTGATTCTAGAAAAAAACGAAGTAGTGTTCCTGCTTACAGTAATAAAGCAAATCTGTATACATTTATATATCTTAAGCTCAATCTGAGTTTGAAAACAGATGCTTCCGTGTGACACAACCACAGTACGTAGGACTCATCTACACTAAGTCAGATATTTTTAGAACATTCCTGTTACAGTTAGACCCTCCTTCCACACCTCAATGATTGTATTCGCAAAAAGGCGCCAAAGTGGAGCTTTTTGAAACGCTCTGCGGAGCGAAACAATTTGAAAACGCAATGTTTCTGTATCATTGTAACGGAATTTGGTGATTGCCACACCTCTCTCAGTCATCAATTCAATAAGGCAGATGACAACGTGTTTACTTGATTGTTAATAACAACATCTCCTTCGATAGCTTTGTTTGGAATTAAAATTACTTTATCAGTTCATGTGAAGATTACAAGCCGATATACCTGGGATGGTTCTCGTCTGTCATTGGTCAAGAGAGGTGTTAGAAAAACGGCTCTGTTATCAGCAGTACAACCCCGCACATCTTTTAGAAGCATGCAACTCCAAGATAAAACTTTAACTTAAAAGCTCGAAGAAGCTACTCAAAGTCGATTGAAACATTATACTTAAAGACTGGAAGAAATTTCAGTGAGCTGAAGATGCGGCCCAACTTGCAAATATCGCTGAAAGTTATCTTTTCATGTAAGCATGTACAAAGCTAGATGAAAACGATCATGCCGCCTGAGTGTGGACGCAGAATGCTCTACTAGTTTTTATGTATAGAACAAAAACGGTTGTTTTGTTATCGCATTCAAAGTTGGGTTTTCAAATCTGTCCGGTCTAGTCTTGCACGAGGCCTTAAATTCGAAGTTCTAGAGTTTCTTTTAAAACCACATGTGGCTGCTTTCTACAAAACTACTTTGTTACCTCGTGCAATTTTCATTTCCTTGTTACTTTTATCACGGACAAAGATTATTTCACCATGAGTCTTTGTCGCTGTTTACTAGATATTGCCTTCTCTTGTTAGATATAAGTTAATAGAGCCTGAGATCCGTGTTAATCGACTAGAATTTGAAAAGAAACTAATAGAATAAAAAGCGTAGGAAATGAAGTATCTTACCACATTCATTTGTCACCAATGGGTAAACTTCTACCTCGCAGAGTGTTAGGAAACGTCCATTGGAAAGTCGAAGAAAGACGTACCGCCCTTCTAGCATCTTTTTGCATGTGAATGTTCTGATTTCTCCAGCACGAAATCCTGTACCCGCTGCACACCTATAGGAAAGACAATAAAGCAAAATTCATCTCTCCTTGGTAAGGTGTCCTCGTGTGCATGTGCATGTGTGTGTGTTCTTGTATGCATGTGCGTGTGTGCGTATATCTGCATGCCGTCCCCAGAGTAAAATTACGATAAAGGGGGCTAAGTATCAAGGTTATCGCTGACACAGTAGTTAGGGACAAGAAAAGGTGAAAATGCAATATTATAATGTTATTCCAAACTTTATCCCTGGTTTACAGCCACTATCATGAGCATTTTCATCTACAATGTTATTATCATTGTCATTATTATCATTATTATCATTTATCATCCGCATTATCATCAACGGCATTATCATCAACAGCATCATCATCGCCATCATCATCACTATCATCATCATCATCATCATCTTCATCATCATCATCATCATCATCATTATCATCATCATCATCATCATCATCATCACCATCATCCTCCTCCTCCTCCTCCTCCTCCTCATCATCATCGTCATCATCATGATCATCGTCATAATTATCATCATCATTATCATCATCATCATCATCATCA
>JAAAKL020004477.1:0-20899 GCA_010016065.2 Carybdea cf. marsupialis auct. non (Linnaeus, 1758) | reverse complement strand
ATTTGGAGAAACTACATATAGTAGCTTGGCTATTCAGACAAACTGCTCATAGTAGGTTAAGCTAGCATAAGAGAATCCAAAACGGCTTTGCCAAGCTGAGCGGTTCCGGATCAAAGAATGATACACGGACAGATGTTTAAAATACTAAACAAGAAATCAGTCATAGTAGGTTGGTTATTTGGACTAACTTCTCATAGTAGGTTGCCTATTTGGACTAAATGCTCACAGAAGTTTCACTATTCGGACGACAAGTTTGTTCATAGTAGGTTGGCTATTTGGACTAGCTTCTCATAGTAGGTTGGCTATTTGGACTAACTTTTCATAGTATGTTGGCTATTTGGACTAGCTTCTCATAGTAGGTTGCCTATTTGGACTAAGTTATCATAGTAGGTTACCTATTTGGACTAAATGCTCACAGAAGTTTCACTATTCGGACGACAAGTTTGTTCATAGTAGTTTGGCTAGTCAGACGAACTGCTGATAGAAGTTCGACTATTCGAACGAACTGCTCAAAGTAGTTTGACTATTCGGACGAACTGCTCAAAGTAGTTTGACTATTCGGACGAACTGCTCAAAGTAGTTTGACTATCCCGGTAAACTGTTCATGCTAAAGAGATCTGGGTCTTTGCACGTGCCACAACCAGCAGGGTTTCACTTCTAACCACAGACACGTATATAAAGAATACCAATTTTAATTACAAAAATATATTCAATAAGTACTCGAAAACACTTAATTTCATGTTTAGAGTAGTCCGCTTACTGCATGCAATGAAAATAAAATTCAAGTGAAAATTCTACTGCTACTAAATCAAAGTGACTGTATTCAACTCGATCCTTTATTAAAACAAGAGTGCTTGGGAGTGACAAGCTGCTACAAACGCCGTTTTATAATGCCGGCTAAGTGACTACATTACAACTAGTACGAGAACGAGGTTTTACGGGAACAATGGACTAGTATACGTAAGGTATCCAATTATTGCAAAAGAAACTTCATTCACGAGTATGGTTTCAATGGCACAAGAAAATTAAGTAAAAATGCAATCCCAGCTCTTGGGATTGGCTTAATTTTAAAAAAAACGAATTCACGAGTGCACAGTGGTACGATGGTTAAAGAATATAAGGCCAATGGCGACTGCCACAAGACGACGTTGTACCTTCACTCCTCCAACCACAATTCTCGAGATTTGAACACATACTTCGAACCAACCGACAATTACCTGGTCTCAAATGCGTAAAATTACAAGATCTACTACAGCAGAAATCTACTGGTAATCTGAGAGAACACAGATGCCTACTATAAAATCAAAGTTACTGGCTTTAACCAGCTTTCTAGTTTACCATTATGAAAATTAGCTTTCAAGTTACTTCACTGTCCGTCAATTTTTGCTTCTAGAACAACTTTTCATTTGTCTTCCGTTGATGCTTCCCAAAGTCCATTGCAACTTCCAAACGGGAGCAAAAGATAATCTATTTTACAACCCCAACATATAAAATACTCATGATCACAAGAAGAGACACACTAATAATTAGCTACGGCGCGGCTGATAAACACTGTTAAAACTTCCCTTTCTGATTACCAGACAATATCGCAGCCTCACAACATCTCGTGCCTCTCAATTCTATTACGATCGATTAGAGTTGAAAATGATATTAAGAGAGAAAATACACGCTGCTTCGTGCTACACAAACAAAAATATGGAGAGTATCCTTCCTGAACTAGAATACATGATTACTTGAGAAGCTTATCGTTATGAAAACGGTCAGAAGATCTCAAGTTTCAACCCAGGGTTCCCACGAACAGTACCAACTATATCCCGCGCTTCACCCCGTTTCCAGTACGAAACAATCTTATCTCTACATTTCAATACTAATGCATTGCCAGCAAGATCTCCTTCTAGGCTATGCCTTGCGGCTACGGCAGCACGACAATTGTTTTTGGACTTCGTAGAAATTGCAGTCTTTCGATCCCGGGCTTCCTTTGATTAGTAAACCCGTTATTAGAACTACCCTAAAAAACAGTTAAACCACAAAGCACGCTTATTAATCCATAAAAGCAATGGGAATGCCAGTTCTTTTATTCGTCACTCTAAGCTTCCACAACACGAACACGACCACGAAAGTGAAACGAAAATTATCACAATCCCTCATCATACCTCCTGAAAAGCAGAGAGGCATCGACGCAAACTATCACGTATCCACAAATACCTTGAGTTGTAAAGGTCTTTCTGCTTGTAATATCTACAATTACTAGGAAAAGCCAAAACGGATCAGTTGGGAAACTTCACTTTGAGAAAAGGAGGAAGAGCTAGAAAAAAAAGGATACTGGTTTAAATGGCTACACTTGAAAAAAAAAATAGATTTTTTTGTGTCTCCGAATAAGAGCAAGCATCAGGCGGCCACGGATCCGATCAACTGCTGACCTAATTCATTCATCTTCTGTTATTCTCACAGTAGAGAGGCTGCTATGTGTGGGTCCAGATTTGTTACGAAGGTCCCGACAAAACACTTAGTAAGTACCCCTAAGTGCATCTAGCAAAGTGGTCAAGTAACGAGGAAATGAACTGGCTTGCACAGTATAGTACGATTACATATATGGACTGCAACACCACTAGATTTCTGTTTACAATGGATGAGCAACGTCCAAATGGTGCATACATAACATCTTGCAACTAACACAACATTGACTTTAAATCAGACTAATCCAATGATAGCTAAAGTACTCAAACTTCTATTTACAGTCAAAGGTGATACAACGAAGTAGTCAACATACGCCATCTCCTCCGTCATTTGCGAAGAATCACACAGTGATACATCGCTGTTAAAATAGTTTATTCCATGGCACCCCACAAACATGATTGCATCGGATCCGTGAAAATCCTGTTACGTACCTATGCTTTTACGGGCACCTACCAACAAGAACGAATCCCTTTTATCTACGGATTAAACTGGTTACGGGACGTACGTTACTGTAAATTTCTACAACAAAGCACAGCCTACTGACCTATTTGTAATCTAACAATTAAAAGGTACGGAAAACTAGAAATCACGTTTTCCGCAAAACCAGTTGGGGTACTTGGAGAATATAGCGGTAGTAAAGTATCCTAAGGTTTTCAAAAATACATACATTAAGGTCAGGAGAAATCTAACAGGCATGCATAAATGTATCAAATTTTCTCCAAAACCAGTTGGGGGTAACTGCAAAATGATAGCTCTCCCAATAATTATTGATGCATTTAATTCATTGAGATGCAGTTTTCCTGGTATTCCTTTACGTTCTCAGCATTCGTACTGAACGGTTTACATGACCTTCTGCGCAGTATGTAATTCAAGCCTTCTCAACACTGTAACACTATGTTCAGAACCATTAGACCATTTAACTTGAAGATCCTGACCTTGACAAACCTATCACTAATGGCTTAAGTATTAATTGGCTCAAAATCGACCGCAATTAATATCTATGCATATTGCAAAGCTAGTTGCCGATCTTATGATCTTACGAAACTCTCAAACTAGGTCTAGACTATACGTAGCTTTGAGTCATCACAACGGCTCATCCAACCCCCTATAATGCTAATACCTGATACCTCCTGGAATCAACGTACACTAAAAACGAAGGCATGGTCAAAATTGAGCAAGACTTGCGACTGCCGTAGGCTGTGTCTATGGACCGCTTCGGCTACCTTCTGATGTTTTCTAAACGACATCTCGGTTAACAATAGCTTAATTGGGTCACCTTTACGGAATGTGACGAACTGAAATACACCTGAATTCAACTGACGAGTGACGATCCAATTTTCCATAATCGTATCCTAAATTCTCCAGCATTTATAAAACCCCAAATACCTCTTAAACCAGTGTTATTATAAAGAAACATCCAGATATAATTTATCAATCTTTAAAAGAAGTGGTTACAAAATTATGCACTTGAACCTTGATTTCTTCGCCTCACTTTTCTTTTGACCTTCTCGTCGTTTTCGCTAGAGAAAAGAAACGGTTCGCTGTCAAACACGAGATGGAATCTTGCAAACACAATAGCATTCAGAATGGCCCTCCTCATCCCCCATCCTCCCCACCCCACAAACAATATTTCATTTCATAAATGAGTATGTAAGGTGAGCAAAGAAAACAAAATGAAACATGAAGTTGTGTGTCTCACAGGCATGTTCCATCAACGGTGAAAGTATGGAAAAATTTTGTGAAGCAAGGATAAAAACGCATATAAACACATTTACGTATACACATATAGTGCTCACTCCCTGCAGATTTTGGTGGTTTAATTTGAAAGTTTGGTAACGCATGGGGGTTCAAGCACTTTCAGCGATCAAGAAACGCTGATTTACACGACGAAAAATGCACCTGCAAACACAATTTCTTTCTGGTGGTAAGGACGTGGAAGCAAGGGTAAGACAACGTATTTCAGCCGAGTGTCTACAACCACATTCGACATCTTAAGAAAACAGGCTCGTAAATGCACAGGCTATGTGAAAAACAGAACTTTGCACATGAAAAAGTTCGCTAACGTCTTAACGGACGTCGTAAATTTAATCAGAATGTGAAAGTATTTTCCCACTTTGGAAAATTGGCAGATATTCACAGAATTCCTAACATTAGCTCAATATCGTTACGCTAAGTTACCCAAAACGATTGAACTGAAATATATCTCGCACTTTCAGACAGTACATCACATAATAAAAGTGCTATTGTCAATGGTATTTTCTACGACATAAAGGATGCGAATGAAAAAACAGCGGAAGGGTGCACTGACGACCTTGAACAGTGTTGGAGTAAGGTGGATTTCTAAATACATTATTGATACCTTTTGACGCGGGATCATTTTTATTGACAAGGGGGAGGGGGGGGGGGGTAGTGAGAGACAAGGAACTCAACTGTGAAAAGATGACTTGCATCAATCTTTAAAGATCTTAAGTTATTTTGTAGTACATATATTTAACAGAGGGTGAATCTCATCAGATAGTTGTCATCCAATTTGATAGCAGATTGAGACTGCATTTCACTTTATTTCCCGAGAGCCACACTACCAGTAGCTGAAATGATTCTGAGAATCTCAAAGTATCTATCAGAAATGGGCCAAACACGGTGGGTAAATCGGAGAACACCTGACTTATGAAAGCACAGTTTTTCTGGGGTTAGAAAGAAACTGCATAGTGGATCAATATTCAACCCACAATATACGAAATGCATGATTGTGCACCCAGTTAAGGTCACAACCATATCATTTAAAGTAAACACGGAAATATTTCGAAAGAAAGTAAAATGATCTGTTGTTGCCATTCTGATAATTGCTTGTATACCACTTCGCACGAACACCTTAAGAGTTCCTACAAATTCAAAGTATTCCACCGACACCCTCATCAAATCTTACTAAATAAGTACCATTGCTCTCCAGCTGAACCTGCATAATTATTTCCTCGTCCTTTTTAATGACGGACATTTCCTTTTGGTACCTTGTATGAAATATTACTTAAACACTGAGATTCACAAATTCAAAAAATACTTACGTCATTCCAAATTTCTCTAACTAAAGTGAAAAACGCCTCTTCCTAAAAACGATAATAGAGAACGCATCGAGGGTAGGATTCACTCAAACCATCATGTCAATACAAAAATAATCACGCACGGAAGCACCATCGTAAATACTGAAGAAATAGTCATATTTGTGCCTATTGAATTCGATGGATTTGTAAACGATCCAGGTTAAGTTTTCAAAAGCACTATAATTTGATACCTCAGCTAGACAATACATCAAACAAAATGGCTTTTGAGAAATAACATGACAAATTGTGCGGGACTCAACTGCAACATCACGGACTGAGGCCAAAAGGAACGACCATCAATACATAAAAATCCTTTATGTACCAAGGGCCCATTCATGTACATATCAGTATCATACTATAGACTGACAGCTAATTGCAAACATCCCGTGCCTTCTACACGCACACTGCTACGCTGTAGTATATTAAGATCCCTGTCAGCCCAGCAGTGTCAGGCTGCTAGTCCCTCGCAGGACTGAGATTCACTCAGTTGTTCAACCACTTTTCAGCCTGTCACGTCACCATTGGCAGATGGCCTCCCTGTCTCTTTCCACAATCTTGAGCCACTAACGTCCACTGGCTGTCTTTAACTCCAAAATATCATCTCTCCGCCGTGAGATAAGGCAAAAGGATTTGGCAGCACGTTTCATCTTTGATTCGCATTCCATATACGCATATAGATGGCAGCCAGTTCGAGTTTTAAAAGCCTCCACACTACAAAGCATCGTTATGTCTGCCACAAGGCTGCAAATTCTTAACTACTAAAACTGCCGTAAAACTATCACTTTCAGACTACTAGTACGATAAGGCCTTCCTTAAAATTTGCTACTATGGATTCTCTGCACATCAAGAGTGAAAATCGTTACTTGGTAGACAAGAAGAACTTGTTTTGTCACATATCCTTTCAATTCTCGAGCATTCAGAAATCAAATAATATTTGCAGTAGGTCATTCATGCGCGGATACCGTTCCGATTGTTGTATCAGCTTTAACATTTGCATCAATAGTACTTACTCGCTCATTCAGTTAAAATAATTTGTTTTGCAATTTAATATCATCATTGCAAATTAGACGTCCGCTTTTCATATTACATTGTATTTCTTTTTTCTGCAGTAGCAACTTTAGCAGATTCTGGTGTGTCAAAAAAGTGCCTTCAATTGCACACTCCAGTGTGTCTTTCTACAACACAGCAAGGTTATAGAGTACAATTTTTGCCTATTGACCCCAGATCAGTATTGTACTCTGACCAAAAGCTTTTATATGCAGATCTTCCAAAATTCTTACGTTCTGAAACATCAACAACCTTTTAATGACATCGTAAAAAGAACTGATAATGTTTAGCTAGAGAGTATACAACAAACTGCATTGCCCTACGTATGTAAGGCCATGGTGCGTTACCCTACAATAGCCAAACCAATCTACGACGAAATCGATTGGACCTTGTGTAGGGTAGACAATAAAAGAACTAGCTCAAACTAAATAGTTTCCTTCAGCTGCTAGCAAAAGTGGATAAATTAACACATGGTGGAAAAAACCAGTTCATATCTCACATTAAATTACGAACTAAAATTTTATTCCATAAGACTACAGTGAAGACGTAGCTTAAAAGACATTTCAGAAAATGGCGGTTGAAAAGTGCTGCAATTACAACAGCTTCTGTCAGTGTGCAACCAAAAACAGTAAAAAGCAGTTTTCATGGAAGGAATCGTTGATCGAGTCACACCTCCACAAGCAACTTGGCATAACAAAACAAATCTTAAAAGGATGCAAGCAGTGAGACTAGGACGATAGAAGATGGTGAATAGGCAAAACAGAAACGAGGCAAATCAAAAATGCAGGAATAAACCCGGTAAAAAAGAGTTTCAAATACGTTATTTATCAGCCTCTTCGCTGTAACAAAATAATCATGATGGACTTCCAGAGACAATCTAAATCTTCCAATGTTCCCTCAAACTTACGTGGAATATATACAATCCAGCTGACAGAAGGATAGAACATACAATAAGCCGCAAAGGTACGGAAACGCAAATAACATAACGGAGTCAAAAATGGAACGAGTCAATATATCACATCGTTAGCAATGGATTAAGCATAAAAGAAGAGCCTTGCTTTATTTGGTGCACAGTCACAATGTAGTAAAAAAGCCTCTATTGAAGAACAAAGAGTACTAAGCTTCAAACCTTTGTAAAATAATACTCATGTTAAAATGTGCTTGTCACTTACCACTCCCTGTCGGGTTTTTGCTGATGTCTCTACGTAAGGGATGCCGTAACTTACTGCCAATTCTAGTGCTTCCTTTGTGCTTACGTCACGATTTGCTAAGTCAACTTTATTTCCAACCACTGTAAAACAATATCAGTCAAAATGGACTCGTTACCCATCTGTGCATTATAATTTTAAGGGGGTCAGATGCACAACTTAAAATTTTCATCCACACAAATACCTAACCATAATCCCCTTCAGAGTATCTTATCACGCCCCCTCCATAATATCTTATTATGACTACTACTTAGTATGTTATTATTACTCCTCCATAATATCTTATCATGACCCCCCACCTATAGTATCTTATTACGAACCCTCCATAAAAAGTATCTTAACGTGAACCCCCCACAGTATATTATTATGGCCCCTCCATAGTATCTTATCATGACCCCTCCATAGTATCTTATTATGAACCCTCCATAAAAGTATCTTATCGTGAACCCTCCATAGTATTTTATTTCCACTGTATGTTATTATGACCCCTCCATAGCATCTTGACATGATCCCTCCATAATATCTTGACATGATCCCTCCATAGTATCTTGACATTATCCCTCCATAGCAACTTATTATGACCCCTTCATAGCATCTTATTAAGACCCCTCAATTGAATATTATTATGTCCCGTTCATATTATCCTATAATAATCCCACCATAGTATCTTGTCATGACTTCTACATGACATCTTATTATGGCCCCTCCACTTTAAGCAGCGTAACTACCAGAAAAATGACACATGTAACAACTTTGGAATACCGCACGCAGTCTGATGTTTTTCTACCTAAATAAAGGCTTCATCAAGTAAAAGAAGTTGATTCTGGGGAAGAGATTTTGACGACATAAATTTTTTTTGAGTAACACAAGGATTCTTTGGGTACATTTACGTTAGGGCGGGCAATTTCGTGTCATTGGCATATCAACTAGGGATACTTACAGACCATAGGAACCTTTTCCGAGTCCTTTACTCGCAATGCCTAATATAAACGGGGAAAGAAAAGTGAGAAACGATGACATTATTGGTTCAACATGACATAACGAAGAGAAAGGAAAATGAATACAATACAGCAATAGCAGCTTTCTGAAGAAACACGGAAACAAATATGAGGCAATGAATTTGCGTCAAGTGTAGCCTATGTTAAGGCGAATTTCCACTAGGCGGAAAATGTCGAGGCAGTCATTATCTATTATTATCATTAGGAGCATAATGTGCCGCAAGCGAAGAAAAACAAGTACACGTGAATTTGGTCTTTTTCAAACATGCTCGTTAGAATTGTTCTAGTCGTCTCTTTTGTCAACATGAATGAAATACCATAACTACCATACCTGCGTTCTGTACTGGTCTATTTCTTGAAACGTTTTCAGGCTATTAACGGCAAAGAGGCATAGAAAACCCTCTCCTGTCCGCATATAGTGTTCCCTCATGGCACTGCATAAAAAAAGGCAAAAGGGACGTTACTGCTAATGACAATGTACTGATGCCTACTAACAGAGGATCAGATGACCATTCCTTATACAAGGTTCTCTCTCAGCTTCATTTTCTAGCCTTTTTTATAAATTATTTCACCCTGCTCAAGGCCGAAGCCACTAGTAGGAACGAGGTTACTTTTCCTTTCGGATGACAATCTATTCATGCTTGCAGTCCCTTCTCTGTCTTATCTCCCGAAACATAGTTTCCCACTTCACGAGAGCATATGACAGAGCACAGTACCTCCGGGATTGTGGTAGGTAAGCTCAGGGTCTGTTCAAACTCACGATCCTCGGATGGTGAGTCTGACACCCTACCACTATGCCACTGCTTTTAGTAACTATACACCTCAGTGATTACGGCGATTTCCTTAGTACAATACTTAGTGAACACATTAGACTTGAAAAGAAAAATTCCATATTTCACCAAATGACACAAAGGATAACAGTATAACAGTATCAGTACAGTAACAGTAATAATAGTTTCCTTCTCACCAATTTTACTTACGATACGCAATAAATAGGGAAACGTAAACAAAATCAAGATCCAAAACAAAGGAAATTATGAAATGGGAATATACACAAAAGTGAAAAAGCTTAAATGTTAAAGAGCCTTTGTTCAAAATTTTAACGAGCTAATCACAATTTGTCTTGAAAGTATTCATTATCACTTTAAATCCATTGTACTATGATTATTTTCCTTATTTCCCGACTACACTTCCTTGAGATAAACGACAGAGTTTGCTGTTGTCCAGGTGTCTGTACCTGAAAAAGCATATACGTTCATCTCAGGTTTCCCACTTTGTACCCCACTGACTTCCAATGAGCCGCATAAAATAACTAGTGGTTATAGGTAAGCTTCCAGTGGTTATCAGCGAACCTTTTGTCGAATATGGCATAAATCAACCCCATCCCTCTTCCTCTCGGAAGTGAAATCCCTCTACCTGCTGTAATGAAGTATTGGAGACTATTGTGGCATAATAAATGTAGTGTACTTGAGCCATGGGCACCAGAGACATGGGTTCAAGAGTACTAGGAACAAGAGCCATGGGCACACGGACACAAGAGCCATGGGCAAACGGACACACGGACACAAGAGCAAAGGGTACAAGAGCAAAGGGTACATGAGCCATGGGTACAAGCATAACCAAGCATACCCAGCCATTACAGTATACTGTGTGCCAAAACAATCACTTATTCGCAATTCAGCCATTCTTGAATTATGGTTGACCTGGGCTTGTATATAACAGAAGCACTTTCAGTGGTTTAGGAGACCAAAACAAACATAATTTACGATGACTCTATCTGATTTAATTGAGTCGATTAAAAAACATTACAGCGTCCGTCGGGATATGTTCTTTCGTAAATCGTTCACAGAAACAAAATATTAATTTATTTGTCGATTGTCTATCGCTCATTATACACTATAAGTATGAATAGAATATGACAGAACAGGAGAGATTAAATGAGACTCCAGAGAAGAGAATCAATATAATATAGAATCAATCGAGCACATACCTATACTCTTCTTGTCCTGCTGTGTCCAGTATGTCCTAATGATGAGAAAAGATCCAATGAAACACATCTGTTCTCATTAAATCCTAACTTCTACACATCGAAAAATAATACCAGGAACAACATTACAGCAACCACTCGTAAAGAAACGAAGATTGGGGCCGCAGAAAGATCTTTATGTCTAAACTTCAAAAACAGAACTCTCTATTACAGCGCCACGAAAAAATTTTCAGCGTCTACAGCTACCATTTATGTTCTAGGGAAGCAACAAGATTAATTGACCAATAAAAATACCAACCCACGTGGCGTTTTCAGTTCTTATTGACTCTTTCATGAAAGTATGGAGATGGTATGAACACAAAGTCTTGCCCTCTACGGCTTGGTTCGCCATTCAAACATCACCAAATACTAAGGCCCTCCAAATCATTGTCAAGTAACTAAACCTTCTTATTGTCGCCACACCCTTTCTTCTCTTTTCGCAACAAGGTAGTTGGCCTGCAAGTAGAGTTTTCAAAATCCAAACCTGATGCCCTGCCTCTTCAGGAGCTTCAAAATATGTACTAGTTTTCGTTTTCGATGCATAATGGGTATAAGTAAGATTGTTGACTTGGCAAAAGCTTCTGACTTGATGCCTATTTGCCAGTAACAATAATTTGCTGCGATAAAAACATGGTTTTAGAGTAAAATTTAACTAAGATTTAATCAACACATAAACATGATATAAAGATGTTCGCTGAAGTTAACTGTAATCAGATTGACTGTGAGATATACGTTATAAGTACACAACAAGCAATGAAAACAAAAAGATCAATCCGTACCAGGATACAGATTTCGCCATCCACGACGACTTGCTTAATATAAGAGTCCTCTGAAAACAGGAAAATAAAACTTGATTAATATACGAGTTCTCTAAAAACAGCAAAAGAAAACTTGCTTAATATACGAGCCCTTTGAAAACAGCAAAAGAAAACTGAAGAATGGAGCGAAAAAAATTTTTAAAAATAATTAGCTTTCTATTATTTCCTACTTGCTGGAGTCTATGTCATTTACGAAACCTAGGTTTGGAAGTCTTCACAATTTAGCCTATCTCAGAGCAACACACTGTACTTCCGTGCTGATTTAACGTACACCTACGTAACGCAACGAAGTTCCTGGTGGCTTGGTCAGGCAAAGGGTAGCAGTTCGACCATCCTTTCTGTAAGGTGGGCAACCTAGGCTCACCCCTCTCCGTAATCAAATTAGAAGAAATTTTTCAGTACTACAAGAGCCAAGTAAGGCCTGGGAAAGAGCGTGGTAAAGCAAGGGGTAGAACTTAGTTCATCTTTGCTGTTTAGGATGGCAAACGTTGGGCCAAGTTTTTGAGTTAAGTAGGTAAGCTTCGTTACTTGCGACAAGTTGATAAATACACCAACAAGCAATAAAAAATAAGACGCCAAAGAGGAATCTATATTTCAGACAACGTTTCGTCTGTATCTGAATTTCTTAGGTCTATTGGATATATTACTATCAACACAGGCACTTGTAGTATAATATATTGGTTGAAAGGCAAACTGTAACATGGCACATTACAACGAGGGTATGCAATTGCCGAGGCCTAGCTGCAAAGAGCAAGGAACGAGCATATAACAAAGGGGGGTAGGGGCATGGCAATAATGGAGATGGTCATACATATATGCCAGTAATTGACGAAACTTTGTCTGAAATACAGTTTTTGGCATATTATGCTTTACAGCTTGGTTACAATATCCCAACATCAAATAAATCATGCAACCCATTGCAAACTTAACGCACCTTCATTCATTAGCTTGAATTGTGACATGACTTCGCTAGTTAACTTAAGATGTTGAAGACAATAAAAACACAACCGTTTGAAGCCCTTTCTTGCTGTCATAAAAGTATCTACCACCATATTAAGACCCCTTTGTTCTACATCTGAATGTGTGACACCATATATACGTCCCTGAGAAGTATTTTTACGACCTACTACAAAAACAAAATGGCAAACGTGACAGAAAGCTAACCGAGTGCACATAGAATTTGGAAGCGCAAAGGCTGTACAAATCGACGAGACTTGTGCTTTTTATAAAGAAATTCAAGTACCTAAGGTCAACTACACAATGTAATGGTGAATGTGATAGGAAGGTGAAGAAGAGAATCAAGGCTGGATGGGCTGGATGGGCTGGATGGAGAAGAGTATCAGGCAGAAAGCCGCAAATGTAAAGGTAAAGATATATAAGAGTGTGATAAGACCAGCAATATTGTATGGATTGGAAACGATTGGGCTAACCAAACAGGATAAGATAAATGCATATTGGGGGTTCAGACGACTGGAGCGATTAGAGGCAAATTGAGAGAAGCAAGGCTGTGATGGTTCGACCACGTACAGAGAACAGAGAAAGTACATATAGAAATGAGAGAAAGTACATATAGAAAAGAGAGTTTTAAGAAAGGAAATCTCAGGTGGGAGAGAGAGACAAAGGCCAAATAGAAGCTCTTTTCTGATGCCATAAAGGAGGATATGGCAGTTGCTGGTGTGGAGATGGAGAGCATCAAAGAAAATAGAAAGCCGTAACACATGAGAACATTGAACAGCAAACGTGGTGAATCTACCTATATAACAATTCGTAAGAAGCCATTCAAAGAATGGATTACTTAACATTTATTTGCTGTGTTATCAGTAACGACAACTGGGTAGACAAAATATGACAGTGAGGCTGGACAAAAAAGAAAAATGGGGGAAGTTGCTCTTAAAAACCTTATGTTCCCTGCAGCATAGTTCATAAAAAAACCGTCAACAGTACACAAAAATTTAGCTTGTCAAATCTGTAGTTCTCTATAGATCAGAATTTTGTATTTGTATTCTATTTTTAAAATACTTCACTCAATACAGGGCATGGCAGGGCAGAATGAAGTAGAAATAAAAGTAAACACAAAAATAGACAAAATTACAGTTACTACAGACAAAAAATTAAAGATTTCCCAAAAGATGGTGATTGAAATTTGATTTAAAAGTGTCAAGATCAGAAGTAAGAGAAAAAGCAGTCTGAAGACAGAGTCCTTGGGAAGAAAGTATTAGGATAGAAATCTGTGTGTTTTAGGAATGCAAACAGAAACGTAATGCAGAGATTCAGCATACCAAGAGCATTTGGCCTAATGAGGGGAATAGAAACCAACTAAACTAACTCATAAGGTACACATGCAATGCAAATACAGTATTGTATATATAAAGACTTAGATTGTTTGTCAAATGAATCTTGAAAGAAAAAGCAAAGATGATAATGACACACTCCCTGGGTGCATTGTAAAAGTAACACAAACCAGACATTAAGAAGTAAAAGCAACTGGAGCATAAAATGATGATATAAAGCAAACCTGGAGATAATGGATTGCCACAAAACGATGCAGTAAACCACTTAAGGTATGCAAAAACAACCCATGTGGAAGATGCAGTAGACCACACTCAAGATTGATTGCAACAACATAATCGCCTTGCAGGCATCTGCAAGAAACATGGATTCAGGAAGGGAAGGGAAGGGAAGGGAAAATTTGGAATTGTTCTGAATGCAAGCAGATTGGTTGACTGTTCTATTGAAATGATATGTAAAGGACAGATCAGCAAATTTTTTCATGCAACAGCCAATAAAGTTGCTCTATTTTTCTTGTGAAAATGGTCTATATGTTTACCAAGATCCATGCTTACTTGATAAGGTAACATATACAAGTTTAATGCAATTCTGCATCTACATGGTGATAAAACTTATTGCGTACATGTGATGGTAATATTTCTGATACACTGATATACACATATTGACATCTCTTGATGTGAATCGTACCCTCCTAAACATTACACCTTTTGTTTTCAGTAAAAAATGGGGTTTTAAAGACTTTAACATAATAAAATAGCAATGCCTGTCAATTTAAGCTATAAACAACTCTGCAAGGTAAACAATTAAAGACTTTACCATCTATTTACAAAATAAAATAAAAACGATTGCTTACCAATTGTGGGATCATAATCTTCAACAAAACTGAAAGAAAAGGAAAGAAAGAATTCATTCAACTACTAAAATACATAACCAGAGAAGCCATTGCTCAAGGCCCCTAATAACAAAACTTTCTGACAAAAATGGAGATCAGAAATCAGACAACAGCTCTGATGAACATATTTCTGGTTAAGAATACAAGTATGAAAATCCTTGTTTAAAATTAAACAACACAGTATAGGTTGTGGTACCTGGGGTCAGTAACAGCCCAACCATGGCACAGGTAGTACTGGCTTACATGGTACCAGTAGCAGGAAAGCTTATCAACCTTTGGAGACTTTTGGAGGATCCATAACAACATCACGAATAAGGGAAAGTCTGTTAGTCCTCCATCATTCAATGGATCTGAGGTGTCCTTTTCAGACAAAGCTCAGCTGTTTGGTAAAACGTTTGCCAAGTATTCCAGTTTGGATTGCTCTGGTTTGGAGCTTTCAGAAATTCCACGTCACACAGAGTTTCTCTAAGATAGGTCTGTATTACTCCTTAGCTAGGTGCTGCTGTGATATCTAATCTTGACTCTGCCAAGGCTAAAGGATCTGATATGGCTCCTGTTGTCCTACTAAAGAATTGGGCTCCTGAAATCTCATCAATCTTGTCCAAACTTCTTAATCTCTCTCTGAAAGATTCCTGTTTTCCTGCACGTTAAAAGACTGCATTAGTTATTCCTGTGTTTAAGAATAAGTGGAAAGACTCCTTCCTGAGAACTACTGCCGCATCAACCTTCTGTCTGTTGTCAGCAAGGTATTTGAGAGGTATTTGGAACTGGTGGCTTAACTTGAGAGAATTTTCTCTGATGTGCAGCATGGCTTTCGTTCCTCTAGATCTGCTGTTGATCTTCTTACTATGGTAAATGAGCAATTTATAGCAGTTTGGATAGATCTGGTTTCTCCAGGGTAGTTTCTCTAGACATTTCCAAGGCTTTTGATAATGTTTGGCATGCAGGTCTTTTACATAAACTCACAGTTTATGGTATTGTTGGTGATATTTTGGGGATCATTTCATTTTTTCTAAGTCATAGAAATAGCAAGATAGTTTTAGATGAGGAGCCATCTAATTTGTTTTCAGTATATAAAGGGAGTCCCTCAAGGTTTTATTTTGGGTACCACACTTTTCCTCATTTTTATTAGGTTCTGTGCTGTGTCAGATTGCAATTTATGCTGGTGATACTACTTTATATTCTAGCTGTGGCAGGGCATCCCAAGTGTCCTCCCAGGAAAGAATGGCTTCAGAACTTAAATCTGACTTGAGCACTGTTGTAGAGTGGGTTAGAATGGGGTAAGTGACTTTCAATGCTATAAAGACTCAGTTGGTATCTTTTGACTGGTCCCGGTCCACTCATTATGCTGAATCTCTTCATGACTTTTTTATTCCTAAAACAAACAGAAATTTCTATGCTAACAGTTTCTTCCCTAGGACTGCCACAATCTGGAACCCTGGCTTCAGACTACTTGTGAATAAATATACCTACTTCCCATTGAAATCTGATGATACACTTGCTTGCAAACTTTGGTGAAAATACCACTTAAGGCTGACAATTTTACTTTTTATATTTTACATTTATTGCTCCCTAACCACAGGGGTTAGCAATCTATAAGAACATCATCTTCATAATCTTGTCATCTTTCTAAAGGCATTCAAAGTATATGGCAGGCCTCTGGAAAGTTTTAACTCATGCATAACCATGCTGATGTCAACCAGTATATCTTTCAATGATTCCTCTGTCAGGGTCATTTTGCATTTGATTTTACATGCTACTTTGCATGAATAGAGGTCATACAAAGAAAGGGAATAGATTTAAAAGAGCACACACGATAAGAAACTAGATAGTTTCCTGTTATTCCCAGCAATTTGTTTAAGAAATTAAAAAAATAATTGAAACTAAAGGCATTGCATAAATAGATAAATAAACTGTGTACTGTGATTACACATCTGCGAGGAAGGGCACTGACTCTTTTGATTTGGATATTCATTTGATGATGAAATATGCTTACCCTGATCCCCATTTTAGAGGTGCTGTGTCTATATAAGGGCAATTGAAATTTCTGCAATCCTAAAAACCTGGAACTGTATGGTATACAGGTATACAGGCACACATGCACATATAGCATTTTACTTAACAGGACTGGGGTTGAAATAAATGTGTGGAAGTTGGATATTTCCAATCATGTTGAGCATCCATCTGGTCAAGACAACTCTCACAAATGCCAAAGCTTCTGACCAGAAAATTAATGGTAGTGAAATAACATTAAAAAGGATTGTTGTGTCACTAAGGGGTCATAAGCTGTATTGAAAACATCCGATCACAGATATTTGCCGTAATTCAACCCCTGTACTTCAAACATTTGTTGACATTTTTTCTATTAAGAACTGGAGACATAAGTGTCAAGGCAACAGGAACACATGGGAATTGCAGAAAAGACAGCCTGAAAGTGTCATGCATAGACAACCTAAAAGGACCTCGGCATAACTTAATCAAAGCCAAATCCATAATCGACCAAATACTTAAGGAATGTAGCATTCAAAAAACTTTAGTAATTTCCATTGCATTTCATTGACAACCTTTCACCTTGTTTCTAAAAATTTCATATCTGTGGCATTTGTCCAGGATAAAGATACATGCACTTTTATCTGGATATTGGCTAATGTGCCTTCAAATGACATGTACCTCTAACCCTGGGGAAATGGTAGATGCTTTTCTTCTTGGCCCAATATTGGCACCAGAGTTCCCTTTTGACAAGTTAAAATCACGACCATTCATCACATGTTATAATTGATCTGAGTCTACTTACTGGTTTTGAATCAACTGGATTGTAAGTGCACTTTTACCAACACCTCCAGCTGCAAAGAGAGGCATACAAAAAAGTCAGACCAATATACTATATCATTCATTTCTAATAAATATGAACTATTCATTTCTATGCACACCGCACACCACACAAGCTTACATAATGTGATAGACTCATCCATACCTGTGAAGTATTCTTGTGTAATGTTTCAAGATAGTGGTATCCAATGTATAAATGTAGCCATCAAATACCACGTTCTTAGCATTTATCAACTTTTGTGGTAAACATTAGTACACTTGTAGGCATTACCTTTTTTCCATGAATAAAAGTCACTTGTCACAGTATACAGAGTATTAACTGCTGCCATGTATTATCTTACATGGTAAAAACCATCTAGGGCAGTGGTACCCCTTTTGATTTTAAGGGGCTTCTAGGGGCATTCAAGAACATGATGAACATTTGTCACCTGATCAAACAAGAGCATAAGACAGAATTTTGGGGGTAAATCTGAACGTAGTTTGGTCATTTAAACAGTATAATCTTGCTGATAGTTTTGTATGAATCCCAAGAACATGCTTCTTTTGTTGCTAACACACAACCAAAATTAACTGATATTGCTAGTTAGCATTTCCAGAATGGGGTACATGAATTGGTTGATGATTTAAAAAGGAGTGCAATGATTGGCTGGTGACTTGGGTTATGAACATGGAAACGGGTTAACAACAGTTATGCTAGGGATTGAGCTATGCAACAACATGGTCAAGGCAAGTGTAGGTATGTTATCTTACAACAAAATACAACATAATATCCCTAAGTAGGGGACCTTGCTAAGCTAATGCCCTACAACATTTGAATGAATCAATCTAGATGGTAGAGACAGGAAGACAGAATTGGGAGACAGCAGCTTAGCTTTATGAATGGATTTGGAAAGGTTGACCAGCATATAAACACTATCATGCATTGCAAACAATGTAGACATTTGGAGAAAAGCAGATCACACAACATATGGCTCTTAATGAATTCGAGGGAGCTTATGATTGGGCTCACAGACAGATAATGTCAGGGTTGTTGAAAGGGAAGGGCATGCCAGAGCGCTATGTAAAAATGATAAAAGAGACAGATAGGAATGCAATGTTAATAAGAAATGTCAGTAAAAGCATTGCCTCCTTATGTAACTGATGCATCGTCAATTGATCATAAAACCATGAAGCAACAAAATAAAATCAAAACCCTCTAAAAAGAAAGCAGTTTCAGAACAGTCTGCAGAACATGAACACAGCAAAGCCCTTGGTACCAAATACAAAAAGTACAACCTGGTCTCATTTTTACAGTTTACTTCACTTCACTTCACTTGTAAAACCTTGACAACTTCTTCAAGCTTCTGCTTCTCATTAATCTGTTCCTCAGATTTCTGCTTTAGAACATTTGCTTAGAACTGCAATTTTAACAACCATATTGTTGGCTTTCTCAGCTTCTTGTGCACAGGACTCACAAACATCTTATCTAAAGCTGTACTACTTTCTTACAGCTTAAGAACTTTTTTCTTGCATCTTTCTGTTTGTCTAAGTAGGAGTGATATTACTGATGAGCTCACCAGCATGATGCCCTTAACTGTCAATCTCCACCATATGAGGTTTAAGGTTGTTTGAAGCCAAATGATCATTAATGAGGTGCTTCCTGGCAATTAAATTATCTTTAATGTATTCCTCATGAAGATGTTCATTGCATGAGAATCTTCGTTTGACAACAAACTGCCCATGGCTCATAGTAAAACTGATATCCAGAATGGAAGACATTGCTGTCTATTGAGCTGCGGCAGAAATTCACATCTAAAAAGTTTGAAGATTGCTTTCTAAGGGTGAAGAATGAAATGTCATGTCTTCTGAGAGATCACATTTTTCATAAATATGTGCCCCTTTAAAGTCCAGTATAAATATGGTTGTGATCCACTTTTATCAGTTTGAAATGACCTGATCTGAATATCTCTTTACAGCTGTGTCATTTATAACAATCAAGGTGAGAAATTGGCTGTTTTCTATGTTCTTATCTATGGATTATATCACTGCCATATCAACCATGAGTCACAACAGCACATTACCATACAACCAATTTAGCATCAAAGTCTTTTTTCCAGAAATTACGATATTCAAGTTGGAAAATATGCACTCTTCTCTATCAGAATACTGCAATGCAATGTGCACAAAGCTTACATCAATATACCACCTCCCTATCACTTCCAATTTTAAGTGTTAAAATGCAATGAAATGATTGTGGAGAAAGCACATGTTCAGAAGAAACTATAATAAAATCAACTTAAAAAGCTTTAAACTGCAACTTTCATTAACATACAGTTGACAACACATTCACACTCATGGCACTGCACTTAGTAACTTGATTCATGAGAAAATCGACAACAACTATTTTCTTTTACTGATTACTCCATGCTAAATGAAACAGAGCATTTCTGTCAGTTCAAAACACTGAACCGATCATAAGAAACATCTTTTCTATAATGTCTTTGGGTTGTAAAACAACAATAATCATGAGGTAGCAGGATGTCCCCTAAGTGGGAGAGAGCCATGCATGTTCTTGTAAAGATAGCAGTTGTACTTCATTTTATAATTTTATTTTTCAAAACAGTTTCTGGTTACACAACACTGAAAGAGAAGTTACAATTTAAGATTAAACAACAATGAAATTTCTTTTCCCTACATTTTTTACTGTCAACATTTTTCAAAACCTGTTATCAAAGAAATTGATATTTCAACAATAGTGTGGTACTGAACTTAGAAACGTGTTGCAGAATGTATTCAAAACTATTCCCTGACTTTTCCTGACCTTCAGGTTTTTAGGAAAATTTCATGACTTTCCCTGACTTTCCATGACCTACCTAAATTTTGACACTTTCCCCCTGGCTTTCCAGACTGTATGAGCCTTGAACTGAGCTTGGTAACCCCTGTTCAAACTTATCATTTCAAATCCTGCCACTAACAACCTCTAATAGTAAGTAACAGGTGGATTGGTAGAGTCATGAAATTATCATGGTATCTTTCAATTGCAAAAAATGTATCCACACAAGATCAAACAACATTTGTGAATTAAAAGTATCGATTATGGTTCACAATTTATTTGCCCTGTAAGTAACTGCCAAAGGCAGTTACAATGCCATCATTGAATGTTGCTATTTATCCAAAAAGCTTCCAAAGTTAACAACTTACTACACAATGACAGGTTGTATACTATTATGGTCATTTTCTCCAAAATTCTTATCCACT
>JAAAKL020004476.1:0-20901 GCA_010016065.2 Carybdea cf. marsupialis auct. non (Linnaeus, 1758) | reverse complement strand
GAAATTAAGGCAATGATATGCAGGATGGAGCAAATAGAGTGATTAATCAATTGTGCGAAATTAAGGCAATGATATGCGGTATGGATTAAGATATAATATAAAATCCATTAAAAGACACAAGTAAACGCAAGTGGAATATTCCTGTTTCTTCATAATGAAAGGAACCCTGATAAATAACCAACTATAAATTTCCCCGAAGAAACCTTTTATGGACTATGTTCCTTGTGTAAAAGACGTTCTCGGATCTATATAAATTCAAGCAACTCAAGCACTTTATTTATACTCATAGAGTAATTGCTTGTGTTCTTCTGCAATTTTTCAACAGGGCCGAGAATGTCTTTAATATATGAAATGTTGTCCAAATTTCATGCAATTTTTATCATGTCCTCTTTCATTGTGTGGCTTTACAATTCATAGATGACTAGCTAGCACTCATTGGTAGATGGTCGAGTTGTGCTCCTATTTATTCATAGGAAGAGAAATTCTCAGTCAGATTTCACTTGAGCTTTTTATAACTTGTTAGGTTGCTGACTATTGTGTCGCGCCATGAGGAAAAAGGGTGATTTCTGTTTTCTTATCTCGTATTTAGAGGGCATTAATTTGTACTTATATTTTTCTAACCCTGAACAAGAAATAATTTCACTAAAAAAGCTATTTAGTTTCTTGATGGTTTATAGCTTCTTTATTTACCGGTCGCCAGCTAGGGATTCCAAGTGAACTCACTAAGGATGATACTATTCACCGCGTAATCTTGCCCTCGCTGAACAAGAAGTACTATCAAGTGATCCTCAGTCGGACTGACATTATGTTACATGTCTTAAAGCACTTTAAACCTTTCATTTCATTGAGATTGTGAAAATTTTCATAAAACATAGATTTCCAATGGTCTATTGATATGGAGCTTAGGTTTGTATTAAAATACAGAGGTTTCTTGTTTTCCTTTTGCTTCTAATACTGAGGTCAACGTGCAGAACATCTTGAGCGTAATGAAGAATATAAACTACCTTCGCCACGAGAAAAAAAAACAGCGGTAGAAAGTGTCAGGATACAAGAATTTTATTTTGTTGAATAATTATTCCATAGTGATCTTATACTCACTTTATTTTCATTTATGCTTCGGTATTTCTCACATCAACTATTAAAGTAAAATTAAAGAATTGCGCACTTGCCCAACTAAGGTTAGTGGTTAGTATGCAAGGATAATATAATATCAGAGTTGGAGCACATTAGGTTATTGATATTAAGGACTTCTACTTTTCTTTACTAGGTTATATCGCATTTTAAATTAAATAACTAGATTACAGAATTATTTGAAAATCGTTATTAATCTAATTTGGTGACCTAGCATATAGTATTTGAGTGTGCTACAAGGTTGATGAGTCATAAGCAACCTGTGAAGCACGTTCCCTAAATCTAAGGTTTATATTCGCATTACACTGACGCAGTTCAACATGACTGAACAATTTTTACAAGGCAGGATATGGCGCAAAGCTCTTGCCACAGGAATTCGGGACTCTTCAAGGGTTTCACTGCAACGAAACACATAAACACCTGACATTTGCGATAAGATAACGAAGATGGGTTTTTTGAAGTTCGACGTTTTTGTTGACATAGAGACGTATATAGAAATAGTTAAAATGATAGCGGCCAAGGATGGATAGAAATATTCTTCAGGTCAAGTCGCTTATCGAAAAGAATCTAAGTTTATTTGTACAAAATACATTAAAGTGTTCGTCTGCTGTTCTAGACTGGTTTTTGTTTTAGATCGATTATATTTTAACGTTAGTCTTTGTATCTCTTTGATCCTGTTCTGTATCGGGCATGGCTTAGTCTTTTTGGGCTTTTTCCGTTTTTATTCATCTATAGAAAAGAAACTTATTCCCCGAAAGTTAGATATTGATGCCCATTGGTAGAGGGGTGGGTGACCCTATTATGAGTAGAGAAAAGTGAAGTAGATTCACACCTAAAGGAATGCACCACGTGACAATAGCAAAGGTTTAGGGTAAGGATAGTACAATGGCATATGATGACATCTACTTTTTATCGATGCTTCAAACTTATCAATTTGGATTTTCCTTCCAATCTCAAACTTTTGTCTTTACAAAGGCACAGATGGAAACTTGCACATATTGCGCAAAAGTTGAAATGCATTACAAAGATATTATTGTACAGATTATGAACAGGGCCTGCCTAATAACTGTTAAATATCTGATTGATAGTTTACACATGACATATTGACAATGCAGGCACTACATGTTTACAGCAATCTTAATGACCACACCTTAGTAGAAATGTCCAGAAGGTAGCACTGGAATACCAGTGAGACCAGATAATTAGTGTAGTGACGCAATACCAAACAATTGACATCCCGAATTTCTCTCTCTCGTTGGTAAGGGACCGTAGCTTAGAGGAAAAGCATCGATTTTGTGCAGCTCCGGAGACCGTCTGCTTGATTCCTCGTGGTCCCACGATTTTTGACCTTCGAAATTTTATAACACCGATGTCTATCTTCAGTCATTACAACAGTAGTTTAACTAGGGAAAGATTGAAAACAAAGTGCTGCCAAAGTGGAGGTTTTAGGAAATTTATGCATGCAGTTTCCAAACCTTACAAGTGGACCTCCGTCTTAGCTCTATATAGGCCGTAGACTCTTAAATTGTCGTAGCCCTTTGCACAATCTCTATTGAGTAACACCTGAAGAGCAATAACTAATTCAAGCTGATATATTTTTGTGAAATTTGACAACTAAGTGCAGCAATGTTAATGACACTCAGTATTCATACCGCTGATGGTAACAACTGAAAATGCTGCTCTACCTTCCTTTCCATTCTCTAGGTAGCAGTTCCGATTTATATCTGACCGAAGCTACACTAATGTAAATACGCAACGTAACTTTATTAAAGGAACAGCAGAAAATCCTTATTGAAACTAAGAAGAGGAGGCACAATGAAGATATAGGTGTGTATGGCGTCTTGAATCTAGCATTTGCAAAGAAATGATTGACAAAAGAAAAAGACAAGCTCTTATAATTCTTCTGCAACACTATAGATACTTTTTTACTGACTAATAGATTATCACACATGGGGCCGAACACAAACCCTCCAGCTTGATGTGTCAAATGTATCGAATTTTCAAAAAAGATTCCTATTCAGCTTAAGTACAGGAATCAATTGAGCAGGAGATGCAGGGGCGTCAAAACATTGGTTGAACATACTTGCAAGAATAGACTTTGCCTGAAGAGGTTAGTTGTATTTTGAGAAATTACAAGATTGCATATTCCTTTATTTGACATTTATGCACATGTCATAAAACAAAATGAAGCAACTCTTGGGGCTATCACCAAATTGTCCAGAAGTATAACGAATTCCTCGCACACCTGCAAGCTCATTACCTGCTATCCAGTGCGAGCTAACATGCTGTCTTAAGGTGTTACGACATAGAAGAACCGTTAGCTATGGCACTGCAGCGTGTGCATTTCTGCTTTGAAGGTGTAGGTGTATTGTGTCAGCAAACATTTCCGGTGAATAACGGCTTGTGTTCAGAGCAGAGAGCTGGGAACTCATGAATTGAAGTTTTTGACGCAAGTTGGAATCAATTTTATCGGAACTAAATTCGCTCAGAGGATTCAGGATGACTTACCTTGCATACAGTATTTTTGAGCTACTGACTTTGAGTTTAATCGACCAATAATATTATCTATGAGCATATATTTTGTGATCTTGTTCAAAAATAATTTGATTACATCTCTAATGGCAACTTAGAATTCTTTCTGTAAGTGTCAACTCGAAAATCGGCGCAGACGAATACTGAATACTCAACCGTTGGTAGTATTCCGACGATCTCGTAAATCTTGATTGGGTCAGTTGAAAACCAATAAACTGTTCTTTTTCGTCAGTAAAACAACTTGTAGTTCTATAATGTAAACTACAAGTTTTCCGTCAAAAACAGTACAGCAGATTCGAGGCATGATCACTAAAGAACAAAGGAATACCTAACAATAATTCATCAACTTAATGAATATAAAATTATTGCGGCTAATTATCACTCCAACAGAATAGTGCAACTCGTAGAGGTTTATGGTTCCTTGTTGAAAATTACACTACACGATGAGTACCTTATGATTGCACCATGCAATACAGTCAGCCTGAACGTTGCATGCAAACAATACTATAGCTGCGTCAACCACACTCGTATTACCTCGGTCAAAGATGAAACAAAGCTAAACAGAATGAATATTTTGTTGAAATTGATGTCATTAGAACGATTTTATCTCAAGGCGAAGTTGAGAGTCCAGGTATTTAAAAAGTTTGTCGTGTTTTAGAAAGGCAATAAAAATTGATACCAGAAAGGTCAATGCTTTCCACAAAAATATCTTTAAGAATCAGAAGTGATATATTTATTTTATCATATGAAGACTGGTAGCAAAGACTTCTCCTAACTATAAGAAAAATTTGTACGTTGTGAAGGAAAATTGACGGGGAGAGGCGAGAGGACGTCACGAAAAAGAGAAACAGCCAGTTCTACTCAAACCAACACATTTGTTATGCTCTGTAATCAGAACCTCGTAGTCTTATCTTGCCAGTTTTCTATACTATTCTGAAAAGCCGACCATTCTTTTTCAATATCGACATTTACATTAGCCAATATAGATGATTACATTTTAATGCGAGAAACCATTCAAGAGAGTAAAAATAAACGCGAAGAAACACCTTTACCAAATAGAAAATGTTATTGTACGCCGCTTATCTTAAAAGAGAAAATTCCCACCATCAAGTTGAACTGCAACCCACATGATACAGAGAGGGGTTATCAAACCTCCATTAATTTTGGATTTTGGTTATCTGCTTTCAGCCATAAACAACACAAGTGAGTTTAATTGATATACTCTCTTCAAGCGAAGATAGACAACAGCTTGATGGGATCAATTGATAATAAAAGAATAACTGCTTGGGATTGTGATTCTGCATATAAATATTTCAGTACCGGTTCAAATTTGATAGCCTAGTGGGATAAGATGTATCTAGTGTGGTCCAGATATCAATTTATAAATATGTTCACATTCAAAAGAGTTAAATTAGTTTTTTATTTTCCTTACCCGTTCTAAGATGCCTAATGCAATGTTGATCGAAGCGGCTTTTATGAACTTAGTTCTTACATTTGTTGACAACTTAGATGTGGCTACAACATCATCTTCGACGAGGACCGAGGCTCTAATTGAAACCAAAAATGTAAAAGTTACTACAACCCAATCCTTTCTGTGCCACGTAGGTTTAAATGAATTGTTCTTGGGATCTGGGAACAAACGAAGCAAAGAGTCCTATACAATTCCGGTTAATTTTCCCTTCCTTCTGAAGTGATTAAAACGTTGCTATCGTGCCAGATGTCAAAATTATTAAGAAATGTTTAAAAAGGATTTATAATATAATAATCATATTTCATATCGTTTTCTTTAAGAACTTTGTTAAAATACAGTTACCTCAGCATCAAATTTGTAACTTCGATGTTGTCGTAGTATAGTTTATTTTCAATTACTTTCATCTCAACTTTCAGTATTTTCAGAAAGCAAGAAGAATTTACAATAAAGATATTTTCCTCTCCTAGCTTCTGTTATATTTCTTCCAGACCCCCAAGATCAAAAGAATGTGCCGTGATTAAAAACTTAGCGCGAGTTTTTACCAACAACATCAATGACCTTCAAAATTTTTGATTTTCAAGTTCACTTGCTCTTAAATTGAGAATCAACACCTAACTATGAAATAAAAAGCTTTTTATTTTTTGCTGAAAATTGTTATCTGCCTATAATGCTTTGTGAATTATTTCTTAACATACTATAACAGAGCGTTTGGAATTGCTGTAGTGGTGCTTAAATATAAACAACACATGTCATCATATGTACTACTGATAGGTTAGCTATTGTGAAGTCTTTCTATACACAGACAAGTCAGTTATCTGTTAATTTTAAGAGAAATATAAAAGTTGATTACATCGAAGCACATAAATGCAAAGTTCTTAGGACTTTAAACAAAATTTTAAAACCACAATAGAATTTTGAATCCCTATCAAAGCTCTTTCACCAGCGGTTGTATTCAGTTTTATGATATGCCTCTCTGTGTACGGGAGCATAACAATAAAATTGGCAGGACCAGATCAACAACACTACAGTACAGGAGAAAGCAGGATCTTCCAGCATGCATTTCACATCCACCAACGTCACTAACGGTGGCTTGGCCCCGTTCATCGCCTGGAGGACGGCTGCTTCCCAAAGGACCTCCTGTTCGGAGAGCTGGCCACAGGAAGCAGTCCAAGAGGACACATAGAAAAGAGAGACAGTACAACATCACTGCCACCAACTTTGTGTGCATGAATTGTGGTCAAGACTGTCATAATAGGATCGGATTGCGGAACCACTTCTGTTACGTCTTTAAACATTGTCTCCAGAGACTGAAGGATTTCCATTACCATTATTAGCCATATATCACATTATATATGAAGCTTATTGCACAAGAAAAGTTACAATGACTCTGCTGGTTTAATCACATGGTATTTTTTCCTGATTTCTATCAGATTTCTGATTGTAATCGGATGAATATCTTAATGATGATAAATTTCTTCTATAAAGTATACTGTTTTCTGTGCAGATTTTGATACATGTGCCTTGAACTTGCAAAACAGTACAGCATTACCTACAGTACATTTGGTAATAAAATTACCTCGATTTTCTATGATATTGAGTTGAACAAGAAAATAATGGATTTAAATATGAAAACCGAAAGTATAAATATGAAAGAAGACGTTGTTTTGTCGAGGTTGAGCACCATTTGACTGTGACTTGTTAAGGCTTTAACGATAACATTAGACACTCAAATTGTTAAAAGGTTCAGTTGTTTGAATTTAAGTACTGAACTGTAATGAATATAATCCATTCGTTGGATTATTATACTTGAAACAAGAGTAGTCTTGTAGGAAATTAAAGTTATCACAATTCTACGATAGGAATATCACAATTTCACATGTTTTTTTGTTCATCACCGTAGCGAATCATTCGTATAGCGAATGCTTAGTGTTTTTTAAACAATGGCAAACCAAGGAACACCTCAAAGAAACTTGAATATCTTGTTTAAAAACTACCGTAACTAGTTCTTACCTGGATAATAAAAATACTAAATGCATGTTTGAAAAGCTCCCTGTAGTTGATCCATGACTTCACGTACGTTGTTGTCTCCTTTTCAAAATACATTACGGTGCACCAGGTAAACATATCAAACGTTTGACCTATGCACACAACTGAGCAATCTAACATAGAAGCATCTTCATGTTTCTTACATTAAAAGAGAGTTCAATGTATTTGCAGATGATGCAGTTTTAACTCGTACTCCCCTTTGCAGGGGCTAAGACGATGCCGATGTACATGGGACTAGATTTGAGCATAGGGCATTTTAAGACCGGATGCCCTTCCTGACGTCACCAATGGCCCTTTCGGGATTCGAACACTGACCCTCTAGAACTAAAGCTAAGTGACGTATCCACTAGACCACGGAGGCTCTAAGCAATCTAGACATATCAGCATCTTAACGCTTTTTACATTAAAAGGAAGTTCAATGTAATTGCAGTGAAAAATTGTAAGGTGTTGGCATGAGAAAAAATTGACCGATATGAAATTACAGCAGGTTAAGAAAACGATACTTGCTTCTGTTTTGAACCATTATTTACGGAGGGTCATCATCATTAAAGATGATAAACTCTTCTTCATTGTCTTATCAACGTATGAGTCATTATTAAAATCATATTGAAGTTGGGTATAAGTTTCATTGATTTCTTCTTAATTCCAATTCTGACGATTTCGTATTCTGTGGAGTGTCAGACGAAAAATGTTTTTCAGTACTAAAATGTTTTTGCTATTTCGAGCAGTTTCATTGCCTTGTACCACCATAAAAATAGCGTGTTGTAGTCTTGTTCTTAAAATAATACGGAGGAAGATCAGAAATAAATATGATGAATTAGTTACCGAGGCATGAGTTCCAGTGGTAAACTTCTGTCCTCTTGAGGGAGGTGAGCGAGTTCCTTGGTACTGCCTTTGAAGGTGAAACAAAACATCTCTACTGAATTTCCTAAATTTTGGAGTTGGTGGATCAGTTGATGGTATTCCATTGCCCGCTACAAGAAAAAGAAATGATAATAATGTAAGAAAATGCATCGAATTAAAAAAATACTCTGCTTCACTTGTTTTTCATCCGTTTGTTGTGAATTGTCCTTGTTTTATCTGATAGCCCCCACATTGCTGAGAACACTAGGGGGAACATTTGTCTGTTAAAGTCCTTGCTTCATCAAGTTTAGTCCAGTTTTCTTCCATTGAATCCAAAATGTTTGACTGTTTATAAAAACCCTACTTTCTATTAATTGCATTTTTATAAACTTGGAGGTAGATTTGTACACCCCCGCCTCTTCGAACAGTTTGACAGCAGCAAGGATGTACTATTTCTTGTCGCAACTGCCTCATGGGTGATGGAGAGCGATTGGTCTATCATTTTGGCTGCACATAATGATTTCCACCATCCCTGTTCTACCAAAGAACATTTACCCTCGTCAGAATCTTCACGTTTTCTGGTGATTCCTTAGATAGGACAGAATAGGACAAATAACCTATATTAGTACCTATTTGGCTCCGTCTACTGAAATTCAACTCTAAACTTGATTTTTTGCCTTTATCCAATTATCATAAAAGTTAAATGTGTACTTAAGAGACAGTGTCACATTTGTTTCATTATCTACATAATCTCTTAATTAGTTTGTTATTTACAGAACAGAATCAGCTACAACTTGAAGAGATTAGCTGAATATTCGCATAGATAACTTTTTTCCCCTTACGACATAAAGTCTGTTTTATAAGTTGAAACTGCCGCTAACTAAACTCAACAAATAAACTGAGTTTCCTCTGATCGGATAATTAGTTAACACTAATAATCAAGAAAAATACAACGATTCGATTTCCAGTAAAGTCGTCAACACTCTGTACTCCTTTCTTCAATTCCATAATTCTATCAAACTCGTGAGGAGAAACTGATTTAAAAGCATGGTGTGTTGACGTCACGTCTCGTGTCTGTTGACGCCCAACTAGAAACCAAACTACGCACTATCAAACTCGTTACCTTTAACGACGATGGACCGGGAAATTTTTTATCCAAAAGAAACCACTTAATGATAATGGTTTGAAAACTCGTTATTTGTTCGTTTTCGAAAATGAACTCGTTTTTAAACCAATTAATAGTGACAATGGCACTGTCTTTCTGGCGGGCTAAAGTAATATAACCAGGATCTTCTTATTTTAATTTTTCCAAAGTTTCCCAAGAACAAAACATTAGTATTTCAAGCTACCCAAGCAACGTCAGTCATTTTCCCATACTTGAAGAGATACTTGTTACTAGTAAAACTTGAGTAACCCAAGGAACGGTAACTGTGTCAGTTTTAGGTAGGCTATATAAGAAAAGCATTAACTGCAATTTCTATCTTGCCCTAAGTTTGTAAGGAGAGGATTAAAGGAGGCAGGAGAATGATTTCAGCTATTGGGAATAGGAAACTTCTCTTTGTCATTTTGCACTTCTTAATATTTATATATCTATATATAGGGAATATTTATTAGTTCATGTTTTGATGCTTAACAGAATGCGTATGCAAATAATGAGCCATGACGAAAGCGTTAAAGTGTCTTTATAACAAAAAGTGTTACTCAAAGTGTTCATCTTTAGGTGATATACCTATATAATTTGTACTTCTCTAAAACATAATTGTAACAATACATTAAAGCACCGAGCCGAACATACATAAAAAACCAACGGAAATTAGCATTCTCTGTTCCCATGAGAACAAATCAGTTAGAATAACTACTTTAAAAGTTACTCTCTGACATATTAACAGCTTAATACCCTTCTTTATCTGAAATCAACACTACATATTTTAACTCATTAAAAAAGATAAATGTTATAAACCCCTCCTAACTTTATTTTGTCACTTTGGCCTTTCTCAAAGGGGGAGCTAAACGTACAAGATCATCAGAGAAAATTACCGCTCGAATAAATAAGTAACAGATCAAGCAAAAAGGGAACTGCGTATAACATATGTTCTTATCGGTTTATGATTAGAAATCAAAAGCTAGACGAATTTCTTATACCTGCATTCAGCTTCATTGCTCAGATATTTACAATAAAATGCAGGAAGAAACCCCCTTAGCAAATTAATGAAGAGAAGAGAAAGATTTTAAGCAGGAAAGAAAGCCTTACATAAATAACATTGTGTTGCACGACTATGTTTATCTAGCAAAGAATAAGTTAAATATCTTATATCCATAGAGGGTCGTGTTTAACAAGAAATTGGGGAGTGAAAGAAATTTCATCTTAATTGCATAAACGGCTATTTATAGCAGTTAGACTGGATGGTGAAGTTGTAAATAAAAATACAAAAGGATGTAAGAAATAGAAAAGACATGAACAAATAGAGAAGGTAGAACCAATCTACTACATGTATAATTTTTTCTAGCAACAACAAAGATAATGAGTTCAGAAACATTGGGTTGGCTTCCTTGAACTGAAATAGAGAAGATAACAGAGCGCTTAATGTATGCAATTCAGGCCCAGGTCCCAAGAAGAAAGAGTGCTACTAGAACGAATAAAAGTAACCAATATTATTCTCGGTGTAGAAAGTACAAATAAAGGGATGGAACCGTGTCACTTACACATAGTTTATAAAAAAAAAGTTTTGCACAGAGACAGTATTAAATATCGTGTCCGTTTTCTTAGCTTTCTATCACGGAGGAAGAGAAAAATATACTCAGACGTCGATTCATTTTTATCAGGGCCCACGGCAATATCGGGGCTACCGACTCGGTTATCATGCAATGCAAGCAGCGCGGGGGGGAGGGGGGCGTACGTTTGCAGTTATGGCTAAAAGTATATATAGCTTGAGGTGTGGCTCATGATGTTTGATAGTCCGACTCAAGAAAGTCCTCACTTTCGGTATTCATTTGCCTGTATAAGACGTTAAATGTTCTATATAGATTGATTAATATCTCCTGTCTTAAATCAATCTTCTGCATTGCTTCTGTTTTACTATAATCTTCTGCATTGCTTCCCATCGCTAGGGTAAACACAAAGAGTTCATTCCCTCCATTTTGTATCAACTGACCAATGATTCCTTTGTAGCCTCGTTTTTATTCTTTGTGTCATCATATCGTAAAGTTAAGCATCTTAAAAAGGCATTAAAAAACGAAGTGAAAACCCAAACAATTTCTTATCAAGGCAGAATAGCTATTAGAATTTTACTACTGTTTACACAGTTGTAAGTTTCTTCAACCACACAATCTTGGAGATTAAAATTCAGGTCACCAGCTAACACAATTGGGGTTTTCAAGAGATATGAAATAGTTCAAGAGAGGAAAAAATCAGATATCTTATCACGAGTTCACTATAAGTTGAAAGCGTTTTGTATTATCACTTGCTTCCTGTAGACTAAATGTTTAAATAGTTTTCTGCTATTGAAGAATAGCATGTAAATAAAGTATGATGTAAAGAAACTTAGACTCGTGATAGATCAATCTATTCTGGAAAAATTGATAACAAGGTTAGGTAGGTAATGTGATCCACTTTTTAATATTTTAATAAAATTAGATACTGAGAAATCAGAGGCACAAATACGAAGTTCATGCTGGTCAGAATGATTGCAACTAAAATTGTTTCAACGTCACTTCACAATGAAGCTAAAAGAACGTCGCTACATTTTGAAGATTTGGTCCAGGGCACGTTTAGCATCTAAAGCCTGGTCCCCACTGCGGCGTAAGGCTTCTCGTTGTCGTTGTCCTCGTCCTTGTCTTGCTTCAAGACAAAGTGGAAACCGGTTGGCTTGTTTAGTTTTGATTATCAGCTCGCGGCGTAGGGCTTGTCGAGCAGAATGAAGAAGTTTTCATTCTTGCAAGACAAGCCTCGTCGTTTTCCTTTGTTCTTGGCATTCTATTTTGGAAGATTGCACGTGTGGGGATCGTTTGAATGAACATATAAACTGAAGTAGTATTGAAACCTCACGAGATCGTTTGAATCACAGTAGAAATTTGTATCTTAGGACAGTCGTTTTGCCTCTGAAGTAGTAACAATCGAATCAAGGCAATACTCTGTTTGTCCACGTCAGCCATTTCACAGCAATTCTCGCCTTTCAAAGCTCATAAAGCCATTTGATTATTTATGGTTGAGTTGTCTCTTCCGAGGTGTGTGAATCAAAGTCAGGTGCTCAACCAAGACATCAACGTCGACAAGGACAAGGACAAGGACAAGGACAGGGACAAGGACAAGGACAAGGACAAGGACAAGGACAAGGACAAGGACAAGGACAAGGACAAGGACAAGCCTTACGCCTCAGTGTGAACCAGGCTTAATGGATGGTAAACGTTTTAGAGGAAGACCGAGACTGACACTCACAAGAAGCATTTCCAAATGGTTGGACATTACCGAGACCCAGATCATTAGGGCAACAATGGACCGAGAACAATGGAAGAACATTATTGCCAACGCCCGCATCGGATAACACAGCAGGAGGAGAAGAAGAGGAGAAGATCCTGGGAAATCGGAAACGTCTTTAGGATAAGAGATCGTATAAAGAACAAGCTGTTCATTTATATCCATACTGAATTCTGTTGACACCTCAACGATATCTGGTAACGGCTTTTTATGGTCAATAAACGAATGGGACTAATGTAATGCCAAATTACCTACAAATCAACATAAGAGAAGCTAGAAAAATGACGCATTGTGAAGATATGAGCCATCACAACTCAATTTAATTGAACGTTTAAAAAGGAAAACTCCTATAGAAATTAAACACTTGACGACAGGATTTGTCAGTGGAATTTGCAAAAACTGTAAAGGGCAAAATTCATTTCGATTCTAAATTGCATATTCCGAGTTCACTGAAAGTTTTCGTTTGATTATTTCTATACAATAAAATTGCAAGTAAACATGTTTTAGCTTTATATGCATTTTTCAAATAGTTTGGCTTTTTCCCTTTTATGCTACATTGCTTTCAAAGGTACGAGATTAAAGTGTAAAGGTTCAAATGTATGAAAATCTATAAAACTTAGAGTTATTCAATGTAAAATGCTTTGATAGGCCTAGACAAGCTACTGAAGTACGGAGAACGCTCCAAGATTTACCCAAGGACTGCCACCTATCTCTAATAAACCTAAAATTTCTTTTAATGCCTCAGATTGTATGCAATATTTGGCATTATGACAAGTCTTTAAATCCTATTCAACTTTGATTGTTTTTAGGTCAATCTGACGATAGTTGGCTGACGCTGACCTAGTCTTTGATCTTACCTTCTTTTCGACAATCCTACAGAATCAGGAGTTTTTAGAGTAAAAGTTATTACAAGTCTAGGATTCTTGACACTGAGGACCTTGATGTTAGCTCGCCATCCACCAATTGACATCAGTATGTTGTACGGAGATGATACGTATATTGGTATATGAATGCATACTGACATAGACGAAAGCAGATGGGAGGCTCGCAGACTAGTAGATAGGCAGTTATACAGGCATAGATACATTAATAGTTACAGAAACATATGAATGTCTTTCCACAAGATCCGTTGCAGAACAGCTCTTGTTACCAGAACATCTTTATGCACATCAACGTAATGAATAACTGTGAAATCCGTACTTCATGAAATTCTTATGATCTCATAAATATTCTTCTACTAACTAAAGGTTTTTCTTTATGATATCTACTGGATACAAATACAAAATGACGAACATTTGGTACATATTACGTCGCAAGTCAATTAACTGATTCTCTTTTCCAATGATTACTCTCCATGCTCTTATCAGCTGACTCAGATATTTGGATAAAACAATAATGTCTTCTAGATAAGGAGACATGTTTTTGTGACCTACAACACGAGGTAATTTATTAAGTTCAACATACTTTAGTAATCCATTTCGTTGAAAAAAACCCAAATGAAATTATTATTTTATCAAATCATAATAATATCTTAGAGAGAGTTCTGAAGAGAGTAAGTAAGAATAAGGATCGGCGAATTGATGCTCTGATCAGCTGATTAGAATGACAGACCTTCTGCAACTTTAAGGGAGCATAATGGATTTTCCAAAATGTCACCCCATTAAATCTAAAATACTGTTTCAGTGTTCAGACGTTAACAGCACTCAACTTTTCAGATTGAAGTTTAAAAGGGCTTCCTAAAATTCCTGTTTACAAATTTTGGTTTCATGAAAGATCTTATAGCAAGATGTGCGATTTTCACATTGAGAAGGATAGCCGAACAATCAACAAAGCTCTAGCAGAACGTGTACTTTGCATACTTTTCCTATCAGAAGGAAATTTATTGTGTAGGGTATTGCAACTATTTTGAGATTCTTAAACAGATGAAGAACTACGTCCCCTAACCAATTGTTTAGTACTAACAAAGGACAGAAATAGACCAATAGATGTAATCACTTAATCCTTCCCAATTAAACCTGGTGTTAGACAAGGATGTCTTAGGTCCCTTGACATGTTCTATCTTTATAGCGAAATGATTCTTTGTAACCTAGGAAATATCATAGAGGGCATCGTTGTCAATGGCTGGCTCATCAACAATCTTGGCTAAGCAGATGATAAAGCCCTATAAGCAACAGCAGATAGAAGACTTCAACTATTCTTTGATGTGGTTGTGGCTGAAAACAAACATTGCGAACTCGCAGTCAACGACAAGGAAAATTAAGTGTCCCCTGAACCGCGTTGTTATCTTACACAACACCTGACGTAGAACTGGTTTTGTTACATAAGTACCCTGTTTGACTGACAACATCTGATAGGTGATGCAGAGAGATTAGTAGACGGTTTGTCTTTGCCGAGGACAAATTTGGCAAGTTAACATCTATATTGGCTGAATGCAAACCAGCAGTTGACCTTGAACTGCGTCTCTTGAAACGTTCAATAGCTCAACCTTGAAGTGCAGTTGTGAGTCGTGAGCAATCAATGCCGAAACAAAGGCGTAACATTAAATCTGTTGAAATGTGGTTCTACAAACGGATGTTTCACTTTCCATAGGAGGACAAAGTCACAAACGTAAATGTCCTAACTGAGGGGTTTAATAAGAGAGACAGTTCTTCACATCAATCCTGTTTCGGCAAGATTCGGAAGGCACAGCTGGTAGATCCGAGATTAGCGGGAGAGATGATAATTAAAACAATGAAAACTGGTCAGAGAAAAGTTAATTTGCTAATCTAAATGGATATCTCAATGCGCACAATATAAATTTGTAAATATACATGATAGCGCACGATACAGGCAAACACAGGTTTGCCTAGGCCCTGCTTCTGGCATCACACGTTCGTCGACACAAACAAAAGAAGATTTGAAGGTGGAGACACACACGTTTAGATTGCCTTAAAGATGAATAGAGTGACGGTACCAACTAGGCTTAAATGGCTACCGAAATAATTAAATGACTATTTTCCGCTAGTTTTACGTTTCTAACTTCTTTCATTGAACACGTTTGCAATGTTTACAATATAGAATGTCTCATTTGCAAGTGAGGCTGATTTGATTGCTTATTATGGAATAAGTGGCGAGTTAAATGACACCCGGATAGTAAAGTAACACAGTAATCAATGAAGTCTGTTGTGAGACTTGGACGTCCTTGGTCTTCAATAACTCCAAGAGCAAAAGCAGACGTTCAGACAGTTGTAGGTTATTGGAATATTATCAATAAAAGTATTTGTAAACAATAAGAATGTTTTCGCTACGCTATGCTATGTTTATACTATTTTAATAAAAGAATGCAGGTATAAGTATTTCCTTTATCACTCACCATCTTTTTGGATTTGATTTTATATTTTCCAATCAATATTTTCACTAGGATGTTTGTTTACAAGCTACACCATATTTCAAAATAAGGATATCATTTGTCTGTCACGATAGCGTAGCCACAATATTAATTTAGGTAATTTAATAAATAATACAACAAGACAAATGAAACTATTTATAGATGCGAAGGAAGATTCGACACACAATCTATTGTTATCAATTTATGGCACCCGGTTTGGCATGAGTAAATAAACGAAGCTTAGATGTCTAGAAAATAGAGTTATCATTAAAGTGTTTTGGTACCGTAGTTTAAAGCATATTAAAATACGGAAATAAACTTCCAGGAAGAGATATTTGTTTGTAAATCTAGAGTATCAAATGACAGTATTTAGAAGCAGTTTTTATTTAGTGCTTTCACGAGATTAGTAATTTACGCCTTTATAAGAAAAGTCCCCAAGAATACAGGCGATGCGATCAGACGTCTTTGTAATCACATACAGGGGTATTCAAATTGATTTCGTGATTGCAGATAATATGTGAAGGGCTCCTTTAAAAATACTAAAAGTAAAATTATCAAACTATTTACTCAGGATTTTTCTTTAGTAATGACTAAGTTTTACTCCATCATAGTTTGGAAACTGGAAATAGTACCTAAACATATTGAAAATCGTAGATCCAAAATTCTCAAAATATTAGGCCCTACAATTACAAAAAATTTTGAAGCTCGTATTAAGTGTCGAGTTTAAAATTGATAAAGTGTAATGATAGTGCTGATATAGACATTTCTTGTTAAATTTAGTTATTAAAGGAGCGGAGCTGTTAAATTATCAGGTAATCCTAGCGTCAAGCACAGTATTGTTCATGACATCCCTCTCAGTAAATTATAATGGCAGAAACCTCGACGACCACTTCCACGCAAAGGAAAGACAATCCTACATTGATTTAGACTCAGACGTAAATAATGGTATTAGATGCGGAGGTTTAAACAAAATATTTAATGCCACGGACTAAAAGAAGTATGGCTTTTGCCGCAACAGTCACATTGGTTGGGGTTTTATTGATTCAGAGAAGTAGAAGTCCAATTTGTAAAGTAGTGCAGATGATGACATAACGATGTCATGATGTTATATCATACTGACAGTGTTAATGAATCGTTTTAAATACAGTTTTAATATAGACTTTGCACTTAATTATTGCGCCCTTTCAAGGAAGGCCGTCGTTAAAAGAGATAAACAAAAGAATTCTTGCTGGAAATGAAATTACTAGTGATCGAAGTGCTTTTCAGACTGAATTGAAAATGAGAATTTTCTACTCTATATTTAAGGCTAATTATCAGCTAGAAAGTAATGTGCAATATCTCTGACATCAAAATTAAGAAGCAATTTTCCATTATTAAAGATGAAAGCTACGAAGGCGAAAACCATTTCACAGAACGAACTTTTTGATTAAAAAGAGAAAAAGAATCAGTGCATGCTTTTCATGCAATCTAGAATCCTTGAGAGCGCTAGAGGATACAAAGTTGATTAATATCTTCAGTTGGCAAATATGAATTGTGTCCTGCACATGATTTGGAGAAAACATTTTAAAACTATTGCAATGAAGATCGGCAATTACACAAACGTTGCTGCCAAGGCTTGTGGATGGAGGCATTGATTTTATTGGTTTGCGAACTATTAGATCAATAATGGAGGGTATGCAGTCTCTTTATATTTCTCATATCAATTAAGGAGTATCTTCCAAACAAAATAAACTGTAAACATTTGCTGAGATGACGTCATATTTATCCTCTATAAAGAGGCATTTCCAAACAACACGAGTTGTATTCTTGTAAGAAGACTTTAAATAAACTTTTGTTAGTAAAGAAATCAGGTAAATTGCATATAAATATAGTTTCTTGCACTCAATTCTATGCTATTTTTTTTAATCTAAAAGTTAATCGTAGTTTATGTTTACTTAAAAAACGAAATTTCACAAATGGATTTTCGAACGTGGTTTAGATGCTTGTCAATTTACGGATGTTATGTGACGTCATCAATCTCCAATTTTAAGAAAACATTTCCTTAGATTATTTATTTCATTACATATTCATTAAAGTAATAAATATTGACAGAATTATAAGCACTAATGTTGCCTTGCGACTACTAGGGTCAAGTGCTTAAATACTCTATAACATATGATAATTTGTGTGATACAACAGTTTATCGGTGTTAATTATACTATTTATGAACCAATCATTATGCGTAGTGTAACGACATTACATCCAGATCTTGTTTCACTCTATAAACTTCAGCATGTTTCTTATTATCGTAGGTACAGTAGCCGTCGTTGTTTGCTAGTGCTTTAATTTCGTTATATTGACACTCTCGTTACTCATTATGACCAATATCTTTGCTGCTTCAGTCGATCCAATTATGCTTTATGTTTACCCTTGGAGATGAAAGTATCAAACTTATGTTTGACGGCTTAAAGGTTGACCTTAGGATGATACCTGTTACGTGCATTTTTAAAAGGAAAGTTAAAGTTTTCATGGACTATTTACCCCTGGCATTCCTTATAGAACACTTAACGTGGAAGAAATGATAGGTGTTTCCAGTTCAATTTAACAGTTAAAATAATATTGCTCGTATCTGTTGGAATTCACAAGTCCATCTACACCTTGCACTTGCTTGCGTAAATCAAATCTTGCATATTGGATGTTGTTTTATCGATTATTTTAAATTTGCAGCAGTCGGAGTTTAAAGTATTTTCTAACTGAGGTAACGCAATAAATAAATAAAATAACAGTTTACTGTGTTACATAAACAGTGTACAATCTGCGATTTATTTGAAACGATGGAAAAAACGATTTTAACAATTAATTTTCTTTTATAAAACTAATGCCGGATTGATCGAGATCAATAAACAGGTAGTAGTAGTTTCGTATGGTATTGGATAGTCACACTTTGCCATTGATATCCCCTCGATGTTCAGGGACATAATCTTCATTTTTTGGCCGAGCACTATGCTGGCAGCCTGCTCATTGTTGTTGGAGTCTCGCTAATTTCTCAGACATGGTGGACTCTCCACACCCTGCACGCGGTCCTTATTATCCTCGGCGACGACCGAGCCAGTATGATTCCTTCTTTTTCATACTTTTCTCATGTTAGGTGTGTGTCTGGGAGCAGAAAAATCTGGTCCAGACACGGGGGTGGGTTTCATCTTAGTCAACTCTCCATAAGGAGAGCGCTTAAGCCCCCGGACACCCGGGCGTGGGGTAATAAACAGGTTAAGGTAATGGATGATGTGCCTTGCATCGATCAAGAGATCTGTGCATTTAGAAATTTTTATGATGCGTTAACGGAAATCCTAAGAAACTCCAAAGTTATAAAAAATATTTAACCTCAAGGAATACTTAGAATCTGAGTAAACGTAGCCGTACATATCCCTACTGTGTTGAAACAAAGTTAAATTTTACTTGAAAGTGTGAGTTTTGAGCTTCTCATGTATCTAAGAAGCACAACGTTAGCTTTCAATAGATTGAAGATACTTATCAATGTTGGCGCTCCATTGCAATAAAGAAAATCCGAGGATGAAACGGGAGCATCTGTTACTTCTGTTACTTCAATGTTACTTAAGCAGAATATAATTTAAAGAACCAATAAAAATGTGGAGTTCATGCTATGAAGCAGAGAGGAATATGTTTTATACAAAGTATCTTACCAATCAATACTGAATTAGTCAAGAATGGAATAGGAACACCTGATGTAAACTTCTCCACTAAATAGTGCAACAGTACAGTCGACAATCTAGGGCCAGTGCCTCAAGCACTTCATGTTGAATGGGTTCGATACTATGTTGTTCATAGCTGCTCGTGTGTCTGCCTGAGTACTAAAGCTTAACACGACGGCTCAGTTATCACGGTTATTTTTAGAAAGGGAATGTATATAAGTGGAAATCAATTCACCCCCAAAACAGAGATACGACGAAAGTACAAACAAGTTTAATGGCACTTTCGGGGTGGAAGGTGTTAACAATCAGCAATGAGCGGTTATTTTATGAGTCACTAAAACTAATTATTACTTATTGTTATCATTTAGTCAAATGTACAATTTCTCAGGGATTGTTATGTCTAAAAGATACACTTACCTCTTCCGGTTGATGTACTTTCCTCGACTTCGAAGTCATTAACACGTGTTTTCGTTATATCCTTGTGAGACACTAGAAAGAGCACGACCTCTCCTTTCTCATTTTTGATTGGTAGAATATCCAGTAAGCACCAAAACGGTGAACCTGTCACAGAGGAATAAGACATATTTTTTATATTTTCCTGTATAGCATCTTCAAATTAAAACTATATTACACTGAGTTGTATTCTCTTAAACAGTTCGAAACTAGCAAAAAGCGTAAAATTAAATGTTTCAGTTTGTTATCGAGTCATCCTTCCTCGGTAAATATCTCTTAAAAATTCAACCGCTTCTTCAAATGATTGCCTTACGTTTTGCCACATATTGAATCAATAGTAGATACTGACTACGTATTGTTAATGCGGATTTGGTATAATAGACAGGTACTTGTATATTTCTCTGCAACTTCGCTGCTGGTCCCGTCACAGTACAAAAAGAGCAGTGACACGAAGGCATAGTAATCTTAGAGACCAGCAGAAGATTCTCGTCTGGTATGCTACAATAGCAAGGATGGCAACTTCTTGCATTCTTAAATACATATACGCATCGATATTCTTGTTCTTCTACAATACGTGCAACTGTTGAACATTTATGTGCGTACGAGGCTAGGTGTTTGTATTGTTAAGTAAGAATCAAATTACACTGTGTACTTTTTACCATACGTACAATTGGCTGGCTACAATATTTGTCTTCCACTTTTCAATAGTACATGTCTACTGAGTAGCTTTATGGAAGCATATCTAGGTAAGCATAACATTTATTCCACCCTATCTTTGGATGCCTAAATCTATCATACCTGTGAAAAGCCAACATTATCCCAAGAAGCTGTAGTGCATCTAGGCCAGTCGTGGAAATCTTAAGCAGTGGGACTTGAATCGGAATGTATTTCTTAT
>JAAAKL020004475.1:0-20904 GCA_010016065.2 Carybdea cf. marsupialis auct. non (Linnaeus, 1758) | reverse complement strand
CCGATCGTCAGAACTGGCAAACACTTGTGTTGCAAGTTGGCTCTACGCACCGCACGGTGCTCGAGGATTAGTGAGTGTGTGAGTGAGAACATACTTTGAGTCCATTTTATTGTGGGAAGACCAAAGAAACGTGAGTTGGTAAGCAGAAAACCCCGCGGGCTACCTCCCCCCTCCCCCAAGGGCTAAATGAGGATTCTAATACAACATTTAGTCCTTCTATGGTCAGGTATTCCATCTCCAGAATTGTATAAATCAGGATGTCGAAGTCTACTGGTGGAGGATTGGGAGCTAACATGGCTACTCCAGTAATAGATTATATTATCATTATGTGTCCTATTATCACCTACCTCAATTTCTATATATTAGATATGTCACATTCTTTCTTACATAAGACTGAGAGGACTAGTACGGAAAATGACAAGAATTTCTCAATATTATGCATTGCTATGAAAACACAGGAGAAAAGTTGGTAAAGAAAGCTCATAGGGAGATGCGAAGTGGCACGTCACAACTGTATTAAGGTATTATCATAATAAAGCCAATAAGCTTCCTTTCATTACGGTGCAATTACAGTGGCGAATGGGAAACAAAATCAAATGTAGGTATGCAAACGTCTTTTTCTTTTGTTATTTTGAACTTGCTCTCTCATAAAAAGCTAAGATAATTTTTTAGTGAGCAGTACTCTTCGTTCTAGTTACAATGCTGAATTAACATCTCTCTCGTAGGTTAATGTTCATTCTATTCACCAAGTACAAGTTGTAATCCTGGGAATATTTTTTAGTTTTCCAAGGACAGATACTACTTTCCATTCTGGCCAAATGGTCGAGGAGCAAAAGTGTCATGTGCACGTTTTGAACAAAGGTCCTTATCCGATCTTCATGCGGCATGCAAATAGGAACGGACATTCTGCAGCCAATTAGGTGTGGAAAAGATAGTTTAAACCTGTCAAAGGGGGATTACATATCAAGAATGGGAAAAGATTGCCTTAAAAATTAAATATTAAATCAGCTATTACTTACTCTTAACTTTGCAAGCGAATTTTACCAAATGATTTGGCATCTCATTTCTATTTTCAAGGAAATTAATTTAGGTCGGTTAATTTAGGTGCCCCCTCTATCCCTCCCTCCCACTTGTCCTTCTGGATGCAATTTACATCCGCATCTTGTTACATGATATGTCGTTAAGGGTTTCATGATTTTGTACTAGTTCGTTTCTATATGGAATGCAGATGGGTATGCCCAAAATGTGTAGGCACTCGCATTCCACTCAGTCACATTCTATCTCAGTTCTGCAGTATAAAAAAGGGAGTAACGACGTTGCAATAAGAAATTGATACCGAAGCAGTTGCAGTGGTGAGAGATGAAAACCCCTTTCAAAATAATATCAAGAACATGAGTGTCTTCCTTTACCCGACTATAAGCACTTTGACCCACAATCCTTAGCTGAACGTAAGCAGAAAATACTAGACATATGACAAATATAAATTATGGTACAAGTTCTGATTCTACCCATTTGTTTACCATATTTATAATCCAACTTTGGTTGTCCAATACTGACAGTTATGGTTTTAAGCAAATAAGATTCTTACACGTTTATCCCTTTTGGGAGTCTAGTATTAATCTACTTTCAAGGTTGCATCTGCTTCAACCCTAAATTTTACCGGGGAAGACAATCATACGGAACTGGGTCAAATCAAGAGCCTTTATTTCAATTGCCGAGAATAATAAGACCCAACTTTTATTCCTAGACTTTTAGAGGAGAGTGGCATTGTGAGTGGGGCTGATAACAACACCTATAAGCATCTTAAAGCAATAGGGATTATCTCTGATGATTTAGACAGAAATCTGATTAAAACTGGTTGACCTGAAGTGAGGTAAAAACAACTCTTTCCGTATGAAAAACCGCCAAACCCCTTCCGTATCAAGGTCATCAAAACAGATTTTATTGTAGCGCAAATGATATGTCTAATATTAGGTTGAATTATCATTTGCAGGCAAAACCAACACTTTGAGGTGGTTGTACTTAAATCCAGCTTGTAAGATGTGTGTAAATAATATTGACTCGAGAAGGCTGTGGTTAATTAAGGCAGCTCATCCATTCAAAGCAAATAAGCACTTGTATGAGTTGGTGAAGACTCTATTTTGCTAAGGGGACAATCAAGATTATGGCAATTGGGATGTAATTAAAGTTACAGGCTCGCCACCGCCTAACAGACGTACACCTCCCTCTTCTTCTTCCTTACGCTCTTTAGATCCAAAGTGTAAAGTGTACATTTAATAACCTTCATATTTGTAATGTTTTTCTAATCGTGCTGATTTCATGGCGTTCGGTTTCGCATCTTTCAATTGTGATCCGTACTCAAGGGTGGTTCTGAAACTGAATTATATGCTGTTAGTATAGCATCCCTTTCTCCAGACATCGACTTTGTGGTTCAGATGTGCTGTTATATATTTTGATTCACTCTCTGAACTAGATACACAGCAACCGGGAACGACCCTTACATGTTTTTTCAATCATAGCCACGTCCCAAATTTACAACTTGGTGCCATGAAGCAGAATACAGTTATTATTTAGCTTAGGGATATTGCTGTAAGACCTACATTAAAACTTCTGTACCTAGTAACATTTCAATTGATAATGAGCCAGATACTGAAACCTTTAATTTACTTCCCCTTTACAAAGCAGTCGGCTAGCTGCAACGCTATAGTGCCATTCCAAAAGGAAGTAAATTTTTGTTTCAAAATAACTGAACACCCCATCATTTTATTTGTGTTAATCTATACACTGACAATGTTTTGTGTGAGGGACAAGAATGGCATGTTTAAAGCTTTTAAGGCTCCATAACTGATCGAAAAACCTGTCTAAGAAGTTTCAAATCGCATATATGCACATGCACACGTGCCCCACTCCTTTCATATTAGTCACACAACATCGAAAAAACTTTAAAAGTAAGCATTAAGGATTTCAACAAATTAAGTGTAGATAAAATGACTCACTTGCTCCACGAGGGCGGTTGCTTACTGAAGGAAGTCCTCCGTGTAGTTTGAAATATTATCCTGTTTCAAGTCAATAAAACCATCGCATACAATTATTTGATTTATAGTTTACAAATGTATACAAGGCGAATGAAGCTGGTGAAGATGTGCGTGATTGCTCAAACAACCAATGTGAGAAAGATGACATACCATAGTGAATTTCAAGTATATATCTTAGTCATTACTATATTAGATCAAAAACTTAAAGATACTTCTTAAGAGGGAGCTTGTATGAACGCCAAATTAATGAATTTACTAGAAGGCGCTGCAGAAAAACACTACAAATTGAAATGTATCTTACAAATATACGTAGATGCAGATGGCTTTCTTAATGGTAAACAACATAATATTTCTGTCATTTCTCTGTTTATTATGACTGCATTGCTCAGCTACTATTCAATCAGACCTATGCCCAAGGCCCCCTGTGTATCAGCAGTTTTCACTTGATTTTATAACCCTAAAGTACATGCAAAGTAGCTTTAAAGTAGAGGTAAGGGGTAAGAATCAAGTTATTTTTCAAGTCTTGAAGCCTTTTTGCTGACCTTGGGAAGAAATACCTAAAGTAAATGAAATAAAAGCGCCGTAAAGTATGATATAAGAACAAATTAGTGGAGAATTATTTTTTTCAAGCATAATGATAATAATTTACCTGTTTTATTCTTGTAATTTGGGCAAAACTATTCATAACAGATTGGTGACAGTTTGTCAGTTATTCATCTATACAAAGTCTTTGATATTTAGAGGGTTTGCAATAACATAAGAAGAAATCGTCTGGCAGTTAACTGCCTTGTCCATTATTTTGCAAGTTTTAGCTATTCAGATTTCTCATAGATGAAGTTTTAGTTATATGAATGGGTTGAATGAAGGTAAATCTGACAACATGGGATGGTATGATTACCCAAGCTCTCTATCGTAAGTATAAGCTAAAAGAGTACTCTTTGCTTTCAGTCTGAACTCACTTTATAATAACTAAATGCATGCGTCGAGATAGTCAAGAAACACAAATGTATTTCTCAACCTGATACGGACCCGTGGTACAAACATTTGTGGTGTGCAGTCTACTAACTGACACAAAGTGAGCCCAGCTAATAACATGTTCTGCTTCTCTGGTTGCCACATTATCTCTCGAGACTGCACCTGTGGACATCGCTTTCCAGCTTTACGCAAATCTGGAGGCATCCAGCTCTACGCTGGCTCTTTGCGCCGTATGACTTGGCCATGGAAGGACTGCCATCCGGTCCATCATGCAATTCAAAGGTCAATTGAAAAGTGAAATGTGTTATTCAGAAGAAAGGATAAAAAAATGACTTGAAAAGATGTTAGAGAAATAGAAAAATGCCTGTGGCTGCATGATCTGGTTCAGAACTTCATTGATAGCCAAATCAATCACACAGATAGGGTAACCATTCCCTTTAAATATGTTACGTAGTTATCCAACTCTCCTTCTCTATCCCGTAACAGTTTTTGAAGGTCATTGGGGCGCCGTGGTACTCTGACGAATAATATTTTTCCACACCTCTCTGTCCTCTGTTGTTCGTAGGGCTTCTTCTGGTGTGAGTCTTGTCCATTTGTAAATGTTGTCGCACCATTTCTTGTGCTGTCGACCTCTTCTTCTTTTACCACTCATTGTGCCCTGTAATATGGTTTCACTAACGCCACTTGATCTTGTTACATGTCCAAACCAGCGCAACTTTCTTTCCTTAACCGTGTCGAGTAGGTGCTGGAACGGTCCTATAGCTAGTGCAATCTGTCGGTAAATCTCCTTATTGGTGACTCGATCTCTGTATGAGAGACCACGAATTCTTCGAAAGGGCTTGCTTTCTAGTGCTTGTATACGGCGCTGTAGATCTGCAGTAAGTGTCCAACTTTCGCATCCGTACAAAAATATCGAATAGACAAGAGTGCGCATTAGTCGGACTTTAGATTTTAGCTGAATCTTGATGTCTCTCCATAGAATGTTGAACCTGCTCATTGTACTCAGGGTCTTGGCAATTCTGGCTAACACCTCAGATCTTGAGCCGGTCTCACTAACTCATTGCACAGTATCCAACTCATCGCACAGTAAAGTTTGAGAGCACTAAATGCTGGAATGACTTTTTGATGAACACACAGTGTATCAGAAGCACGTTCAATAATAATTTTTGAGAGCTGAGACGATTCTAAATCCGTCTGTGTTGCCCAACCTCTCTACCGAACATTAGCAAATCGTTACTAAAATGTTTGCAAGTTATCGATTCCGGTCGAGTCTTTAATTCAAGGGAAGATTTTGAATGCCAGTGATGAGGATGTCATTTACTTTTACATCATCATTGAGCCCACACGCAGTATTATAGAAATTTCATGTCTTATGTCCCTGATATGACACAGGTTTCTAAGGTACAATGTTAAGGCAGTGGCCTGCCCTCAGATTGGTCAAAAAATTGCCTCAATCAGGGAATTTTTATTAAATGCAGCGACCATATGTAATGGTTTGCTATCTTTTGTTTGCCTTTTTCGCGACCAAGCAAAAAGGTTATCTATAAATTACCCCAACAGGTATAGCATGTGATGAATCTGTGCACCATTGGACGGCGAGTGGTAGGACCAATTTGGAAACATTCCATTTTGCATTGTCGCAATCACATTATTAAGTATACCTTAACTACAGGTCAAGTGTTACTTCCACTCATCCATTCTACTTTCAAAAATAATTGTGAATGCTTAGTGAGTCTTTTTTGGAAATTGTTTCGATGCATCAAAGCGATAAACCTGACGCGTCTGAAATGGCACAAAGTTCGTACATATAGTACAGACTTTTTCGGGGGGTGACATACTCGATTTCGAGCGTAGCTTATTGTTCAGCCAGAGAGAGCAATGTCCTAGGGAGAGAACACATTTACAGGGGTGATCTCCCGTTGCGTTCCCCAACCGATAGTCTTTTTATCAGGCTGGGCGGGATTAGAACCCACAACTTCCGGCGTGTGAGTTCGATTTCTTAGCCAATAGATAACGGCGTCTCTCTCACGGCGATATGTACAAGAAGCAAATTTTTTATGACAATTTAATAAAACTTTTAAAGAGCCGTCCTTCCATGAATGATCGTATCTTTGAATAGGCACCATTTAGAACTATATGTACGTTTAGAAAGTCAATAGAAGAAGTGTCAAGTAGGATTTAAAAAGAGCGAGTTAAAGAGTTAAAGGCGAAAGAGGGGGCTTGGCGGGATCTTTGCATTTTTTGAGATGGCACTTTTTTCAGAAACAGAACTTACATTGGAAAGAAGGAGGAGCTATTACCGACTTATATCTTCCAGGGAACGTTAGCCGATTTGTTTCTGAAAACTGAAGATTTTTGTAAATATGTCTTTAATTGCACGTACAATACGTTACTACAGTTTTTTGATGTGGCATAACCATGTGTAAAAATTTTTTTTTTTTTAAATTTGATTTTGTCAAATCAATTATTAATTATTGATGAAACATTCAATTATCATATCGATCTAGCACTTATAAGCTTGGTGAGGTGTTTTCAGTGCATCAATGACAATGTAAATGAGTAGACTGCTTAATATTACTTGGTATCAGATGATTATCAGCAAAATTCGTGGAGAGCGTGGCCGTATGGTCTAACAAGCATGCATTGAAAACCATCGACGAAGGTTTAATACCAGCGTTAGGAGGCATTGACAACTTCTTTTCACCATAGTCCTCTTACAGTTTATGAGAGGTAAATTAGAGAAAACAAAACTCTAGAAACCCGAAGGAGAGGTTGCAATTTGTTTGGATGTTCAAGCTTGTCGGACTTGTGTCACACCGTTTGTTGAGTACATGAAAGGTACACGTGACCATTGTCTACTAGGCCACTCTCACTTATAGAGTAACTTACTCAGTTTATCGAACAGTTGAGCACTCCTACTTCAATACTGACGGGAGAGAGCATGATGAGAAATATCTATATACTTGACAAGATCGGACAATGACTCCCAAATTATATAGTTTTTAATTTTTGTTTGATTAGAAGAAACTAAATTCAAACTTTGGATTAATTTAGACTTGAAAACTACAATTAACCTTTTGTACTTTTTATTATTCTAACGATTGTAAGAGATGTGACTTAAAAAATTCCAAATATTGGGCGAACACGTTTCAGAATTGATTGATATCTGGAAATCCGAGCCGAGGCAACTGACTGATCATGAATTCTTCTACTAATTTTAGAACAGTTTGTGTTATGAGTTACAGACAAACTAACTTTCATCATCAACTGATATGGAGATATTTAAATGATTGTTCCGTATGGTACTAAATAAGATATATGAAAATACAATTTTTGCCTGCTAACTGTGTTCCGCATTTTCCCTCTTGCTACTATAGGTTTTGTAGGTTGCTTTTCTATTTGGGCTACCATGAGGTGCATAGTTTTACAACAGCAACAACAACAGTTTTAATTGATGTTTGATTTAGTATTGTATACACTTGAACATTATTAAACCGTCTTCTTAACTTAAAATAAGGAATCTCGTTTACAAGATCATTCATGAGGCATGGAAATAGCAGCCTCTTGACTACAGTGTTTATTTCTAAATTTGTAGCTTTGTTTGTAGAGCCGCTTGCATATTTTTGCATCTTGTTCGCAGATTAACAGCATAACGGCGAGGATGAGAAAAACAAGAATGAGGTGAAACGGGTGTGTCAAGAAAAGAAATGTAAACTATGTAGGACAAAAAATGGCATCGTTAGAAAAGCAAAGAAGATTGATGCCAAAACAAAGACGGGTAGATTGAGTCAGAAAAGAAATATAGGATTTCTTGGCAGTAAAGGAAGCAACTGACAACAAACCTGCCTGGACGAGGCCAGTGTTTACCGAAGCAGCCCTACAGAGAATTGAGAGATAGGAAAATAAGAATTTCCTTGCAGATTTTTTCTTCTGCAAATTGTGCTTGTAAATGTGTTGACATTTTGGTGTGTTTCGTCCGTACATGGGGATTGAGATTGAATGAGGTTGCTTCATTTGTCTGTACAATTTGCAGCAAAATTGTTAAACATAAATTATCTTTTTCCTATCCAGTTTACTATTTCTCTACACCCAACGCTGCAAGTCTTTCAATAAGTATTTGATGTCTCTAATCTCTTTACAAAGTTTCCATTCCTTTCTTTAATAAGTAACCCTCTCTACTTTGACATGTAAAGCAGAGGATTCCAAAATTTCTACATTGAGAGAAAGTATAGAGATGGTCAACCAAAACAAGAACATAAGTAAATATTTCAGTGTCATTAGCTACTAGCATATTAAGAGTAAAGTGTGATGCCACCTTAAATAGATTTTGATTTGCAAGTTACAGCTTCCTAAAACGTTTCTGAGCCATATATTTGCTAATTCCATAATGATGGAATACTACGCACACCATAGAGCACAAATGTAGAATTGAGTTAAGGACTCCAATAGACAATTAGGTTACTTCCAAAAGGTCAGTGTGCTTCTTATTGTGTTAGCAACTAACTATCCTTTTCATTATAGGGAGCACAAAAACAGCCGACCATTTTACTTTAGGTAACAAGGTATCTTACATAGATGGCTCAGGTTTACTCTCATTGAATTTCATGACATGGGAGGTATGAACTCTACCTCTACATTACTCTCAATAAAGGTACCTAAAGATGCTTTGATTTCTCCTCGAGTAAAATGGGCTTTTTAAGTATTAGTTATTAGCAGCCTAGCTGTCAGTAGAGCTCCAGCTGTGGTGTTACAAGAAACTTGTGAGTGGGAAAGAAGATAATCAGATAGTGGTAACATCCCACGATTAGATGATGGCCATCATGGGCAGATTTATTCTTGTACACTTTTGCATGCAGAAGGATAAAAGACATTTCTGACATTCTGGAAGACTGTCCTGCATTAGGATGGTAGGGAACTTTTGTGTATGTCCGACGAGCACAGCTTGAAGTCACATTGGTTTGGAACTGTTTTGACGTCACACTAGATCCGCAAATTAAAACTTACATCAACCGTTCGAAGATCACAGTATGTTTGTCTAATCCAATGTCATTCTCACAGATGATGTTTTGTATTTTTAAGCCTCATGTAAGCATTCAAAAGTACCTCATTATTGGTTTTCAATAAGTCTTGTTATGCTATGACAAGTCTTTGGAATGTTCTAGGCTCCCAAAGAGAGAAGAACAAACTTACTATGGTCACTTAATTTTCCTACAAGGACGCCCGTTATACCGATTGTGAATCCAAATCTTTGAGACACACAGTCCAATTTGATCAAGAGAGAAGCGAAGTTTAAAACACCAGCATCTACAGGTCATATCATCAACATTAGTATTACAACTCTGATAATTTGCTTATCAACTTGAAGTGTTGATTTTTGTGTAGTAAGTATCAAAATCAAGCGATAAAGTTTAAAAAACCTTTTCAACATTATAACAATTTTTTGTTATCCTTTTGGGTTATAGTAATTTTGGATATGTTTCACTTTGGCAGGTTCTTGATTATTACATACATAATAAGTAACCTTATTAATATTTTAATGAGCTAATGGATGACGTAACCTGGTAGAAGGAGATAGCACACGAGACTACACAGTAACTAGCTACCAAGCCACTTTTGACACTAACGTCACATAGTCGTATGACAAACATGGTGTTTCTTAGCAAGTTTCAAAACGCGCACTTCCAGAACCTTGAAAACATTTTCCCATGACTCAACCCATCACAGAATTTCGTAGATCATTTTCGTTTCAAAACAGATACTGCGTCCGCATTTGCCAGCAAAGAAGTAAAGAGAGCCCAACAATCATGTCTTGATTGTATGTCATGTGACTATTGAACTTTACTCCGATTGGCTCACTGCAAGCTACACAAGCAACGATATGTTACAACCAGCTTAGATGTATTAAGTTACCAATTATGTACGACATACAGTGCTTCTTAGTAGCCCGTTGCATGTAGCTGCCTACAGTGTGGCCTCATATCTCATCAGCTTGACTAACCGAAGTCACTACTGACCCAGCTACTATTCCAAGGTTACTAGCCTAAGTAGTAACACTATTTGTCCGTTTGTTAAGATTCTGATAGAGTAGTAGTCTGCCACAAGAAAATACTACGAGTTTTGTGTGGAGAGAAAGAGTGTGACCTAAATTGCTTTACGTGTAGCAGCAAGCAACGGCTCAGGTAATAATGACGCCGTCGACGCCAATAGCATTATCATAAAGGTGTTGTAACATATTGCACGTGCCGTGTAATCTCCGGAAAGGCTAAGCAACATTCAAGTGGTAGCTTGACATCCCCTTTAAATATCACATTTTTAGGCATTAGGCAGTTTTAGTTTGAAGCCAAGTTTGGAACATTTAAATGTGATACATATTCCCCAGGATGCTGCTTAAGCCATATGTGAAGAGCATAGCCTGCTTTACAGTCACAAAATGCTTTCATCCATGTATACGTATAGGAAAAGTATAGTTACAGGAAGCTTATAGATGCAGGAAACTTACAGTTACAGGAAACGTACAGTTACAGGAAGCTTATACTTTCAGGAAGCTTATAGATACAGGAAACGTATAGCTACAGGAAGCTTATAGATACAGGAAACTTATAGATATAGGAAGCTTAAAGATACAGGAAGCTCATAGTTACAGGAAGCTTATAGATGCAGGAAACTTATAGTTACAAGAAACTCATGGATACAGGAAGCTTACAGTTACAGGAACCTTTTAGCTATAGTAGCTAAGGACTGGTTTAATTTTCCCGAGATATTATTTTTCCTTTGCTATTTTCCATCTTAAAGTCAAATGTTTTACCGTAGTATAAGAAGCCACCCCATATTTAGAAGTAAGTAAGGCTCATACTTCACTATAACTGTAAATGGTTTGCGCTGACAGAACACTTCGCATTACCTACTAAAAATGTACAGAGGGATGAACAAATGTACATCTAGGGTCGATAGACTTCCACCTAGATTTATTGCATAAAAAGCAAGTTAACTCGTCATCAGATGGCTTGTTAGACTTTGGATCACATATTGGACTTGCAATACTTCTGAAAAAATAATTTGATCTTTGATAACAGGAAACATTCCCTTGCATTATTTCAAGTAGCGGAAAGTATTCCAAACGTAAATATAAAATGCTTGATTAATATGATTGAACTTCCTTTAAAATAAATTCAGGAGCTGTAACAATCTAAGTGACGTCTGATCTCTATTCGCAACGAAGATTAATTCTTTTAACTTCAATACCATTTATTATATATTATGTTGCTTACAATCTCTAACCTATTATGTTCTTTTCTTGTTGCCCTGCAACGTCAGTGGCGAAAGCGAGATTAATAAGTGAATGAAAATGTAGACAACATTGCGAAAAATATGTATCATCACCGTACTCCATTTGTTACCTCGAACTTCTTTGTTACAGCGATTCCAAATCATTGCCTCCTTTGATGTGTTAATAATAAGTCCAGTGGCCAAAAAAAAGATTGAAGACACTAATGTAATAAAACCTTGAAGTGCCGAGTACTTTCATGAACAGATCTGGCAATCAACGCAATTGATTCGTGGAAATGTGATAGTTTTATAGAAGTTTTTAGAAGGCTGAGCAGAGGATATAAAGATTCTTTGCAAGGCATAGGGAAAATGGAACTAGGTAAAAAGCATTATTCAAGTATTGATCCTTTGAAAATGTTTATAATTCAATAAAGGGGTCCCCCGGTCGGTAGAGTCATGAAACCATTGCAGAGATTGCTTTCCTTCTTCGGTAAAACAGTTACTGATCGGTGTTAAAATTACTCCTAATGCGCTTAGTAGGCTATCTCCAAAATACTAGACAAGTGATTTGTTTTGGTTTCGGCCCATAGGCCAATCCGGAATCAACACCTCCTCCTCTTCCTGCTTGACTCCCCCCCTTCACACTCAGATTTGATAGGGAGTACCACACACCATCGTTTGCAGTACGTGTTCACTGGCATTATAAAGCACCTAAATATCATTATGAGGGTTTTAGACGTCGAAATTATCAATTCTATACCTTAAGTTTATTAAAACTCAATTGCTTGAGTATTTAATCGTGTAGAGTAGAAGTTTAGCCGCATTGAAAAATTTCTCCTTTAACTGACTTATTTTGTTACCCTTTATCTTAACGATGTAAATGGACATCACTACTGACAGCTATTTATTTTTATCAAATACCATGTATGTCTGGAGATAACATACTTCATAAACACTTAAATGAGTAAAGGATAAACATGTCTGGGTCGCTTACAATCGGGTTTTTTATGTCACGCTAAGTCAAACTAAAAAAGGATGAACAGAAATCAATTTCAGTATAGTTGTAGACTGCAATGCACAATTTTCCCCTCTTTGAAAGCGAAATGGATTTTACAGATTCTTGATAGATATCAATATTGCTTCTTCGACTTTCAGTATTGCAAGTACATAGAAGAGTTTGGCTGACAACAATCAAGAGGTTGATATCTCGTAACTAGAGGAACAATTCTGAACTGCGATGTTACTCCGGGGTAGGGGGCAGTCGAACCTATCGTGGGCTGTCACAGACCTGATGAGTCAGAACTGTAGTAAGAAGCTGATTTCGTGACGCTTCACTCAATCACCCTTATCAATTTTATGAACGTTTCTCAGTTGCACAAACGAGAGTATTATAGTGAAGGAAAATTTACGTTTTCCTTTGTCGACACTGACCAAGAAGTAAAAGTAGGGCAATCGAGTGACGTGATAAAGAGTGAATATAGTAGAATGAGAGCAAAATAAAACTTGAGAGGGGAGGGGCGACATTAAAAAGTTTTTTTATACGTTTACACTCAAAAGTCAACTGTAAAAACTAAGAAACTTATTTATCTCTATATTCATGTGGCTACACACACGAGGTGTCCAAATGAAGTCATTTCTCTTTTTCCAATATCGACGGTCACGTGTCACGAAATAGCATCAACACTTTTCTTGTACTCTCGCACGTTGATTACATTCGCATTTTTGAATCAAAGATGTGCTGCATTTCATAATATGAGAGAAATGCCATGGAGGAGATTTTCCAAAAAACTCCTGAACGTTGCCATGTACCTAAAGATCACACCTGTATCATACATGTCATTTAGAAGTTTTGTTTCCTTAAAAACAAACCTACCCTTGATAAAGATATTTCTATACGAGTTTCTGAAGTATGCTAGAGAAATAGAATTATGTTTACAACGTGACTGTTCAGAATTGATTGTCAAACTCTTTCCTCTCGATGATACGTTGCGAGTTTAAATGAGATTTGGAAAGATTAATAGGCTGCAAGGCATTCCTTCCATAGTCGAATTACATTGTAAAGGAAAGCTGGTCTCCAAAATTGTGCAGAGCTAGATGTCCGTGGGAGGGTTGGGAGCTAGTGTGTCAAGTATAAATATAAAGTATGCCATCATAGTAAGTAATAGCTCAGATGGTAGAGCAAAAGCTGCAAATGTTTTGCTCTACCCTTTATTTTTGTAGCATCGTATGAAAACCGTTAAAAAATATGAAGGTATTTTTACGCCAATTCAAAGCATATATCGCCAGTAAAAGCAGGAATTCAGAAACTCGACCCAATCCTCCGATCTCTGAACCAAAGTATCATGCAACGGAATAATGTTACGTAACTCTTGGTCCCGACATAAATTGTGGGTGCAGGCAAGTAAGAACTAGAAAGTTATTTTATGAATCGTCTTCAATTTACATGCAACCAACCAGAACATCTGGATAGCAGGTCACAGATTTGGAGACGTTTGTCATTAAAGTTATAATGCAATTGATGGAGTATACATCATAAATCGTTAATCTAGCTAATACGTAGTGCCTTGACTAACTTAACCAGCCTAACTGATTAAAGAAGAAAGCTCAAAATATTATCATTTACCAAATGACTGAAACAGAGCACGGTTTTTATGGCATAACAGACGGGAAATTTAGTAATTTAAAACAATAATGAAATTCTCTTCATTCTTAATGTATAAATGCGTATTTTAAATCCTTAGACAATCTTAACATGACCCGGAATGTTCTAAACGTATGATTCCATTAAGTTTGTGGCTTAGAGGACGAGATTGAACATTGAAAATGGATCATCAGCGATTGGCAAAAACCTTCCCTGATCCTCAATGGGCTTTCAATTGAGGTTTCACAATGCCTTCTTCCTATTATAAAGGTAAAACCAGTTAAGAAGACAAAAGCGATATCCTACAAGGTGGGCCCTAAGGCACCTTGAAATCACTTCTCAGCGAAATCGATGAAGCCTCAAGACAAAATGCTACCTGTCTTGAAAAGTTTAAGATGATCAATATTTACTAATATCTTTGCATATTTTAACTAATTAGGAGTTGGCAAAAGCCACGAAAACCAGGGTGTATGGCAAGCACGTGCTGATAACCTTTGTATCTTCTTGGGCAACGTCACATAATCATGTTGAGTTGGCGACTGAAATTGAAGTTGGAAGCGTTCTCGCTACACTTTTAAGAGATTTAAAGATGACATATTGCATCAATCACTGAATGAACTCTTTAATTTAGTTGGCGCTATTGAGGGCAGATCAAGCGAGGTCCAAGTTCATACCTGACGCTTAGGCCGTGTTTTGGGTGTTAAATGTAGCATCTCGCCATGTAATCATTGACCATTTTAATTTTGTAAGTGACTACTGATTTAAAGAATGGGAGCAACAGTTTACATTGAAAAATCTTTAAGATGTCACCAATCAGCTATCATATATGCCAGCGTAATTACACATGCTCACAAGTGAAATGGAATTGGATTTTTAGATACAAATCAAGGTTTGTCACTTCGGTATACCGTAAGCCTACCTTCACTGGTCTATACACAAGGTGGAACTCGTATAATTCACCCCGTCGCAATATCAGTTTGCTTAACACACTTATAGATAGGGGGTTTACGTATCTGCTGGTCGCAGACAATTGCGCAAGAACTTAAAATATTGCGTAATATTTTCGAAGACAATGGCTATCCTTCCCAAATAGCTGAAGGATACATTGAAATACAACTCAAGTCCTTCGGTAATATGGGTAGCCCCACAGTAAAGAAATGCTATGTTTATGTTCGGTTGCCGTGGATAGGTAGACCATATTCTGTGTACGAACAACAAATAATCGAGGTAGCTGGCTCGTGTTACTTAACCAACAACCCCGTAGTGGTGTTGGGATCCAAACCTCTACACAAACCAGCACTTAAAGACAAACTACCCATCCAACAAACACCATAATTTATAAATTAAAATGCAGGTGTGAAGCCAGCTATGTGGGTAGAACATCTTTAAGATTGGATTGAAAGGATTCGACAGCATGTTCCAGCAATCGTGTGTCATAGAACGGAATTGGGCAGAACCTCAAACCGCAAGCGCAGGGTAGATCCTTGCCCGGGCTCAACTACCTCTAATTCTGCCACTGCAATATATTTGCTCAATAAGAAATAAGAAATTTGATCAAGAATGTGCAGAGGGATATACTAACAATAGTTTTACGGTATTGTTTAAGGCTCGGTCGGCTTTACACCTGAGGGTCCTTGAGGCAATAACCATCAGGCTGCGTAACCCGATTCTACAAAAGGAACTTTTACTCAATACAAGGGTATATTAGCATATTTTACTGGCTTAAAGAATTTAGCATGTAAGGCGAATTTCGTGCGTATTTAAGAACTTTAACGTCTTTATTTTAACTTTCAGTATTGCTTTTATAAGAACGTATTGTTTGGATATATACTTAAGGTGCATGATCAGCAAGATCATTGTAGCGTCAGGTCTTGGTAAGGGCGAAACAAAAAGCTTCGACCAATAGAAGATGTCAAAAATATGTGCCCGCTGTTATGAACTATTCTTAAATTCTGTACCACCGGAAACCTTTTCAGTTGAGCTTTGTGACCTTCCATAATGACTCAATAGTCGCTACCTCTGCTGCTAATCTTCAATCGATAAAACTCGACACCATGCTCTACCCAAGTTTGGAGATCAGCCTCATAATGCCAAATCATGTTAATGATATGCACACAATTTAAAATCACCTGCGTTTTCAAGGAATACTTAGATAAGTCACTGTCCATTTCCCATGCTTTTGCTATCTTCGTCATCCGAGCCCGGGACCATGAATCTGTCTATCCCTGTCGTATTGCCCCTGGTCAAGGATCCCGATACACTCGACTAGCTTTTTATTTGTCCATTATTAGACGTCATCCGTCCATCGTCTTCGTGAATGCTCCTTCTCTACTGACCTCTATTGACCTGCTCATTTTGCAATAAAACATTCAGATGACAGTTAAGTGGCAAGGCATGACAAAAGTAATCCAATCAATCCACATCAATTGTCTCCACGAGAGTACGAGTTGTTGCTGCAATTTATCATATTTTTGATGACCAACTTGAGCATAAAAGTTGAGCAAACTTGAACCTCGTCGTCAACTGTCCGAGGCAAGTTGATCAGGTTGATCAATTGAAAACGAGGTATCACACTAGGAACGTTGGTCAACTATGGAAATAATTAAAATCAAAGTTGAGGGTAGTTGAACAACTTTTCAGGCTTTCCCATCAAGTATAAAGTAGCTTTTTTGAGCTAATATCTAGATCTCAAATTGCTTAATTTTATCCGACTATTTTTCGTAGTCATATCGTATGTAAGAAGGGAAAATAAGAAAAGAACTCATATGCAAAATTCATGCATCGCAAGAGCTTGTGATGTATTTAGCCTCTTGTTGCAAACAGTACATCGGCTACTCGATTTTTCTCCAGACACCAAATTTACCAGCTCACAACGATGAGTAATCTTTTTCGTAAAAGCAAAGGTGAATAAAGATGTTTGCTTTTACTTCCTCATGACGATGCCGCTTAACTCTAAATACGCATAACTATATTTATTTTCGTTTCGTTCACCAATTCAAAAACAAATGTGTTAGAATCCATCACTTTGCATAACATAATCTAATATGAGAAACAGCATTCGATATGTAGCGGCACAAAGTAGTCTTTGTAACTTTCTTTTCTTCAATTTCTATTTCATTTGCTTTGAAAGAGTTTATTTTTTAATTTTTCGCTATAAGTAGAATTTTGTGTTGCTTAAATTAAAATCGGAACAGCACTGAAGTTGCTTAATAGTTTTCAAATCCAGTTTAGTTACTTATTTTAAAAAATTGAGTACTGCTTTCTTTGAACTAAAACGTAATAAGGTTAGTGAACTCTTGCTGAAGTAGTATAAAGTTGAATACCAGGCATAATATTATATAAAAACATTAGAAGTGCAGCCATGGTAAAAGTGGTGGTGGTAGTTGTAGTAAAAGCAATTGTAGAAGTAGTAGTAGTGGTGGTGGTGGTACTAGTAATGGTGATGTTAGTAGTAGATGTAATAATGATAATGTACTAGAGCTAGCATTGATGGTGGCGTTGGTGGCAGTAGAAACAGTGGTAGTGATGGTAGTGGTAGTAGTGGTGGTGGTACTAGTTATGGTGCTGGTACTAGTAATAGTGATGCTAGTAGTAGTTGTAATAAGAATGTAATAAAGCTAATATTGATGGTGGCGGTGGTGGTAGTAGAAACAGAAGTAGTAGAAACAGTTGTAGTCATGTTGATAGTAGAATTGAAGTGGCCGCGGTGGTAGTTTTAAAAGTGATAATGTGGTAAAAGTAATAGTAGTGGTTTACATTCACTGAAGCACACGATATGCTAAGCAGTGTGACCCTGCCATAGGGCAACACTTGCTTGAAAATCCAGGTTGTGCAAAATTGTATACGGATGGCCGCTTCCGTATAACAGGTAAATCAAGATCTGCTTTCAACTTAGCTGTTCTGGAATCCGTCCACATTAAAGCAAGAAAACCGTTGCTTTGTAGACAAAAGAACCTGTTTTTCACTTGGCCTCTTTGATTAACCATTCAGTTCCACAGACACTGATTGGTCAAAGTTCTGATTGGCTACTTTTAAAATACATTTAGGTTAAGTTTCATTTATTTCTTCTCAATTCTAATTCTGACGATTGTGCACTCTGCGGAGTGTCGGATGAAAAAAGCTCTTCAGTACTAAAATGTTTCGCTATTTCGTGCTGCTTTCTTGTTTTGTATCACCAACAAACTTTTTGAATATACGAGAGAGTGCGTTAGGTGTATTTTAGCACATTACCTGAATAAAATGCCCTTAAATAAAGCAGTTGTGTGATTTCGCTTCTCGGGAGTTCACCGCCCTCTTCTACAAAAAGCGTTTTTACAAATGAAAACTTCCAAAGCTGCTAAGGAAAATAACCTTAATATGTTTCACCAAAACGGAAACGAAATTTAGACAAGTTTTAGTTTCCATACCTTTACCATCTTGGACACGTGAGTTCTTTAAGTATGGCGCCTATTAGCCGCACCCCCGGTATATTAGCAAATATCTCAAGACCCTGTGTTAAATAAACTTGAGTAAGCAGCCATTTCGGCGGAGAAAAGGGGATACTTCTCTTAATTTCTAGGTTTACTTAGCATCTGAGGTACTAGTACTATTAATACTACGACAACTACCATCACCTTACTGCTACCACTGCCTCTACTGCTGCTACTACCATTCTCACCACCAGTATTACTAATACTACATTACCACTATTACAACTACCATCACCACCACTGAAATTCTTCTACCACCACCGCTACCACCACTACCGCCGCTACTACCGCTTGCAGCATTGCAACCACTGTCTGTTAGAAAACTATTGTAGATACCTTAAAACAGCTCTTGTTTCAACCTTACTTGATCATTATCATCATCATCATCATCATCATCATCATCATCATCATCATCGTCATCATCATCATCATCATCAACAGCATCATCATCATCAAAACTATTTCGGAGGCAGCAATTTTGAAGGAAATGTAACATACTAAAACCATACCGGACTTTGAACTACCATTTTAACGCGTGTGGTAAGGATGATCCAGAAATTTAAATTGCACCATGATATGAGAATTTTATGTAAAAAAGATGGAAAGCAAAATTCAGAACGTTTCCGAGGAGCAACGCATTGGAACAATAAGAAAATTAACAAAGAAACCCGCCAGCCCCCAGTGTAGAGTGGTGTAAAGGGGAAACCCTCGACAACGCCAAGTTAAAATCAATCATAATCTCTCGACGCAGCCACCTTTAAGTGTGATATTTAAATGCTATAACAATTAGGCCTTATCAACTGTTTGCTCTTTCGTAATAAAGATGCAATAAACGAATGCATCACAAGGATGATTCATTCTTCACACAGAATCTCTAAATCACGATCCAGATGCATTCCGGTTTGCTCTTTTATAATAAAGATGCAGTAAATGAATGCATCACAAGGATGATTCATTCTTCACACAGAATCTCTAAATCACGATCCAGATGCATTCCTGTTTGCTCTTTCGTAATAAAGATGCAGTAAACGAATGCATCACAAGGATGATTCATTCTTCACACAGAATCTGACTGGCACGAAAGAAATTTAGGTTCTCGGTATCATGTACAATATTTCAGTTTCACATTCATATCAAGTTACATTACTCCAATTACTAATTGTCGATACTGAGTACATACAGTGGAATTCCTTCTTCTAACTCGTTTCAAGCATACGATAAGAATTTCTAATACTTAGAAAGTACATCTATGAAAATTCTCACAATAATGTTAACAAATATCTATCACTCGACACCAGAAACTGTTCGCGTACACCCATAGCTGCCAAATACATTTGAGACGTCCAAAGTATTCCTTGTTGGCTACTTAATTCATGACTTGCTTCTATTCCTATGTGATTTCAAACCACCGTGCAATAGATTATCAATCTTCACATGCTGTATCTCTACCAACAGTTCTGCAGCAGCCACAACATGAAATTTGAAAGTACTAACCGGTACATCAAAGCCACAAACTTGTTAAATTCCTGAGTCTTTTTAAGCAAGTATATATCAGCCCGCCAAGAATTTACGGCATAAAGCCACGCCAATTATCTTTCTTATCGTTTGACCCTGGTAAGAGAAGGGGAAAAGCATAATCGTTAAAGTACAAAATACACTCGTCGGCAGTATTTGTGTGAGAGCAAATATTGCTGTCTGAAACAGAAAGTCCTACAACCATTGATACGTAGAGAAATTAACATTTGTTTCCTAATGCTTTTCCCCTTTCTTGTAGTGTATTTTACATATGCATGCATTTACGAAAAAGTTCATATAAAAAGAAAGCGAAGGAAACAATAGCAGCTTAATGCTATAGGATTCTGTGTTTTATCTGCCAATTAGAAATACGCACTAACAGCACAGATATCAGAAACACTCGTTTTTAGTTTCTAGATGACCATTTCACTGGTAAGTCGTTTTTCCAATCATGTCCCTTCCTCTCCCATGGCCGATACATCACTTCTCAAAAGCAATAGAAGCACATAAAAATGTTGACGAGAAAGGGAATTGTTGCTATGGCCATACTAATACAAAATATTGAGAACTCACTGAACTGCTTCTCCATTATATTTTCTTGCAATAATTACCTACAAACTGAAAATGTGCCAGCGACACAGCGCTGAATACACCTGACGATTTTGATGTAAGAAACTTCAAAACCCTTTTTTGTTCTTTTCTCTCGTGATGCTTATTATGAAAATTATACAATTCAAATCTATACAATAAACATAAGACGAGGAGGTAACTGTGCTAAACAAAATTATTGTACCATTGAAATTTCTTCCTTGCTCCTTTCTGACCAGGCTTCATTCTTTCAAGTTGTCTGTGGTCGCGCATCAATAATCCAGCTAAAATCAAACAATACGAAGAAAGCCATTGGAATTATCAGGTTATCTGAATGAGTTAAAACTTAGATGAGGATGAGGATGAGGATGAGGATGAGGATGAGGATGAGGATGAGGATGAGGATGAGGATGAG
>JAAAKL020004474.1:0-20909 GCA_010016065.2 Carybdea cf. marsupialis auct. non (Linnaeus, 1758) | reverse complement strand
CCATCCATCCATCCATCCATCCATCCATCCATCCATCCATCCATCAATCAATCCATCCATCCACCCATCCATCATAAATCAATCAATCAATCAATCAATCAATCAATCAATTAATTAATTAAGCAATCTATCAATGAATTAATTAATTAATAAATTACTCACACTGATAAAGCGTTCTTGCAGTCAGTCGATTTATTAATTGATATAGCAATCGGTCAATCATACTGCCATTAACACGAGCAATACACTCAACCCCTGAACACCTCATTCATGCATTCACCTTACTCTGCTGCAAAGGTTTCCAGCAGGCACCGGGAACTATTTACATACTCCAAGACACATTAGAGACCTGTACATTTGTTTAAGAGGACATGGGTGTGTTATTTGTATACTAACAGAGTATCTTTAGGTTTGATTTTTTTTATATTCTTTACTCAAAGTTTAAAATTGCTGTGTTCTTCTTCCTAGTTATCCAAACTTGCCAAACATGCCCATGAATTCGATCGAATGGCTGAAGCAGAGCGATTTCTGTTCAAGGTAACTATCAACCAAATAGTAATTATTTAACTTGTAAAAGAAAAATTGGTTTTAGTTTCTCTTATACATTTGCAGTCGGAGGAAAAGACGACGATATCATTAGATATCGTACAACCTGGGTCGTAGGAGTCAATATTCAAATTTAGGGGAATGAAGAGAATGGTTAAATACTTTATGGCTTAATCTAGATAGCAGGAAGAGTTTGGTACATATACAATGTATGCTAGACCTTGATGATGATAGTTACAATCCAAACCTTAACGGTCAAATAGTGTATATCTTGTAGTCGAAGAAATGTTTGGGACGTATAAGATGCCATCCTTGGTATGAATAGCAATACTAATACTGTTTTCTGCTAATGGGAATTGATGATTCCAGGCAACTCGATCTAGCTTGAAATCTTACCTTCCCTAGAAGATTACCCTAAAAATTTTTCATCCTTGTTCTATTTCAGATGGCAAAGATCGAGCGATATGAGAACAAACTCAGTATTATGGCTTACATGGGTGTCTTCGATGAACTCGTTAGAACGGTGGTGCCGGTAAGTGTATCAGTTCACGTTAAAAACTTTTCAAAGTGTATTTGATTCTAGTCAACTATTATAAGATACAGCTCTGAAAATTTTATAGCATTAATCATATTGTATGGAATACCTCAAAGCTTTCCATAGCACTCCTCCCTTACCATAATTAATTACAACAAGTGCTTGGTCAGTATGAGGTATTGTAAAATATTATATTATTGTAAGAAAATTATCGTTTTAATCTGTACTTCAAGTTATAAATTCTTTTGTGCTGTTACGTAGCCAAAATATCTTAACTCTATCAGTACGTCGGCACTGATTTTCCCTTAAAGCAGTTGACGAAAATATTTACGTAGGAAAGGGTTCAGGCTTTAAGAGTTGTCTGAATATATTGCAACATTTTCTGTATTTATGAATATTTCAAAATCCTTCCATATCATTCTTTGTGATATTGTTTATCTTTTACATCTGCAGCAAATCGAATCTGTAATATCAGCATCATTATCAGTAATCAACAGTAAAGAGCTGAAAAAGATCTTCGAGGTATGTATTGCTTTCTTGAATGATAAAATATCCTTATAAATTCAAATCTCAAGATAAAACAGGGTGCCATTTCGGGAGTAAATATCGCCCCACATACTCAAGAGCTGACACTTAGTACTTATGTGTGTGGAAAGGGAAGGGGGGCTGGTCTGACCCATTCAAAAGGCGTAGTCACGTTTTCATTCACTACAGAGAAAATTTCTATATTTATATTATATTATTTCATAAAATCTTATGTGAACAATAGTTTTGAAACAATGTTTTTGTGATTCGATAATAATTAGATACGGCTTGTTATTGGAACTAACTATATCTTTGCTAGTCATTGATTCGTCCCTTTATTATCACCCAATAGCGAGTATTCAAAGCTGTTCTATTTGACCTTAGGTAAATTTGTGTCTCATTTAACCTGATGGAGGGGGTCATGGACTAAAGTTATCACGGGGAAATGTGATTTCACTGCACTTTCAGTGACACTGGCTTGTCTTTATCAGCTAAATGTAGCAATCCTCTATGAATCAATACTCTTCGATTTGGTTCAAAATTTTTTTAGGTGGTCACTGCGAAGCTCCAAGTGCTCACCACTACCTAACTTAGGACTCTGTCGATAAAATAAAGTGGTTAGTGACTACAATAAGGAAATATTTTCATGAGGTGGTACATGGTCACCCTGAAGGTGCAGGTTTCTTATAAAAGGGCCAAAAGGAAAGGCATCTATTTTGCATCCAAGCTATTTTGCTGCTCTAGGTGCAATGCGTACTGTTTTGGTAAATATAAAAAATCTGCCAAAGTGCAAGCAAAAGCAGCGTGCTATTCATGCTACCTGGGTTTTTGTTAACCCTGAAGGTTGTTTACTGTAAAAGGAAAGTCATTTAGCCACCGCTGTATGCAAGTCGATGGTAGAGAATAAAGAAGAATATGAAAAATAATATGCGTATAAAATAAGGTAGTTCTATCAGACAGTTAAAAAATTCAGCAATTAAGAACAAAGGACAACGCGGAGAGAATACGTTAGAAAATGGAAAGTTTAGAAGAGATGCTGCAAAGCCAAAAGTAATTGAAATACATGGAATGCCTTTGATTATCTTATCAACAACCAAAGTCAACAAACAGATATGAAGAGAAAACTGAGACAATAACACCCCTATAAATGGCAAGCACTCTCTATATTTTTATCATTGCGTATTTAATTTATAATTTATCCTGTAAGGTTGAGGTAAATTAATGTAAATACCTCGAAGATACTTTTAATCTGGGGCGAAGGGCTGCAACGTAGTGCGAAAGCTAATGTTTTTACAATTTCTGAATGTTACACCCCTCCAATGAGATAGTATCTATAAGAAGTTGGGCTTTGGATAATTTGACTTTCAATTGGAATGTTATCAAAGAAGGATTAAAGTAATTCCATAAAAGTCTTGTAGCCATTGCTTTATTCGATGCTTTCGTTGGTCGTTCGACGTATATTTGTACTGCTGAAGGCAGAGGAGATTACCCAAAACAAATCAGAGAAATGTATGTAAAACTGCTTTAAATTGTCACTTCACATCAGGTAAGATAGTCAACACAAAGTCCAAAATATATATATGGTTAAATTAATTCTTTTGTTGGTTATCTTTACTTTAGTGGTATTTTTTACTTTCTTGTAAAACACAAATATTTTATTGACAGAACAATTGCTGTTCAGTCACCCTTCTGCCTGGTAGCAAGCTGATTACATGCGAAGTTCCTAATGTATGAATTGTAAATTTCCCCTTGTACTTTTACTTGATCCAGAAGGACCAAATAAATTTTTGTGAAAGTAATCTTGATAGGAACTCAGTAACTTTGTGTAATATTTTTTTATATGTATTTAATTTTTGTTAAATATTCAGATCATCCTAGCCTATGGCAATTTTATGAATGCAAGCAGAAGAGGCAAAGCTCGAGGTTTTCGTTTAGATTCTTTGACAAAGGTAGGTTGTATTTATGTTTCATCTAAACTAGAAAAGGTTATGAATAAAGAAAAATGAACTGCACGTCGTAATGTTTTATTAAGCAGATAAGGATTGCAGATATAGATCATAATAGCATTTCAAGATACGCAGGTCTATTATGCGCGTTAATATAAAAGGAAAAAACTTTCAATAACAAAATTATAGGCTATTCTTCAGCCTGCAGAAATAGTAATTCGATTTACCATTTTCGACTGAGTCAAATGTTAAGGTGAAGGACATTTTACACTCTTATTATTGAGAAAAATGAATGAACAAGCCCACTTCAATTAGGTACGAGAGCAGCGTAGATTTCATATGGATCTTCTTGTAGTTATGTCTTTGTTTGCACTACTGACACATGATGTCCAGTCGCATCAAAAGCGCTGAACCTGTAAGCTATGTAACTCCCACATTTATCTTCCTTTCGCTATTAAGGGGTTTGAAGCTGTAGTGTACTGAAGTCAGTTCACCTCTGGGGCCCTAAGCAATACTCTTATAGTCGATAGATAACATTTTGTGATGATCTCTTTCCTCTAAATTGATTAATTATCGTTTCTTACTTCTAATTGACCTGTGGATAAAACATTCACAAATGCGACGTGATTGCTTCAAACGAGTTGACAAAAGTAAGCTCAATAAACGACAATCATCAGTCCCCCTGAAAAATGTTTTCTCATGCTTATTCTTTTTTGCCTACTTTTAATTGCCCCATGCATTTCATTCTGTTGCATTACATGGGGTGCAGTGATTAAAAAGGTAAAAATAAAGCACTAGCACAACTACAACTGATAGAGGCAAAGGTTAACTCTTATTCTTACTAGCTTTGACCAAAAAAGTAATCCCATCTTCGAAGCCTGTTCATCAAATATGTAATGTTCACCACATCCTTGCATGGGTTGACCGATATTATTAGACAAAGTACTGCAATGGTGAGTGTGTCACCACATTCACTATGTGACTGTTTCTTTTTGCTTTAGATTTTTCTTTTCCTGAGAAGTGTTTACTTTGACAATTTTGTACACCACAGCTCAGTTGAATTCTCAGTTTATATTTCTTTGCTGGTTAAAGTAATCCAGTTTCAAAGACTATATAAAGTTTGTAGTTAATGATCTAGTATCAATGACTGTATCTGTTCTATTGGATCCAGCGGAACCACTGCAGAAAATGGTCTATTCATTTAATAGTCATTTAGTGTCAATCAATAACCATTTATCTAACTGTTAAATCAATCAAAACTATTATTGAGGTGTTCTAATTTCCGCCAAATTTACACAACTTTCTTACTCAACTTCCTAAACAATCTTAAATATCCCCTGATCAATTACCTGGTTGATTCTGTGTTTACCCATTTGATCATCTAGTGCCGACCAATCGTCTGCACCATTCAAAATTTTCTTTCGAAACGACCAAGTATTTGTTGGTGGGTTTGGGAGGGGGGGGGGCTAAACCGATTTTCCCCCAAATGATTTCGATATTCGGTGGGCTTGGTCAGGAAAAAACATTAACTCTGTTAAAAATTTTTCAATCACCTTGAAAATGATTGGAGGGGTATAGCTTCCAGCCTCCCCAGTGGGTACACTGGTATTATAATTCCGATAAAAAAGTTAAAGGGCGGGAAGTTACACTTATTGTCAGAGATACTTCATAGATATATAAATGCCATTCTTAGCTTTGATGCAACCTCTAGTATCTTACAGAAAATATAAATACAAAATAATAATAGATGATCTATGGATAATCTCTAAAAGAGGAAAAAGAAGGGCCTGATAAATATTATGAGCAAACCTGGGAAGACAATGAGTTAAGAGTTGAGGCTTTTAGGTGAAAAAATGGAAGATAAGGTAAGTAAATGAATTGAAACTATAGGAGAGAAAGACAACCGACAGGTTATCATGGATGGACATTTCCAACCTAGAAGAAGAGCATGTCAAACCGTGAAAAACGTCGTAGGATCTGTTTTTTTAACAAATTTGTATTCATAAACAGCAAAGAAAGATCAGCTTGGGATGTTGTCATAGTATTTTACTTTCTACTCTAAACGGTAATATGATCTCTAGAAATGTTTGGTGGGTCTGTTTGTAAGTTGCATGTTTGAATATTTGATTATGACACTACCTGTAACTTCTAATGTCATAGAGTTTAATTTATAATACTTTTGAAATAAAACAAACAAACATTGATCAGCAAATCTAAAGCTGTACCTGGTTATCAAGTCAGTTTTATTCCCCTGTAGGAAGCTATCGATGACAATACAATTAGCACATAAGAAACTAACATACATGAATTAAAAGCCTATTCTTGAGAATCAAAACAATTGACGTTTCAATAGTTGAGGGGCTTTTGAAGGCGTCTTTATATTAGTCAGTTGAAATAATAGACACTTTTTAATGCAGGCTATAAGATTTCATAAGACCATGCTCGTGTAATCCTTGATTCCATTACCGTTACCCTATTATTTGTGACGTCCCTCTCTACATACATGTATACATACATAAGCGTCTACATACTCAATCTGCAGACAGAACTGTTTCGCCCTTTGTGGGCTCATCAGTGCAGAACAGAGCGTTGAGACTAAATTCTAGCTATGTAACTAGCAAAGCTGCTACAAAGCAATTTAAAGAATTCATATGGTACCATGCCAGAGTGCTCAAACTGCGCAAGCACAGTGAGCAATGCACAAAGCAACAACAATGGTACCGTCTCAAGCCGAGAGTGCTCAACCTAACATAAGCTAGGGAGCGAAATACGCGTCTACATATACATATATATGTATGTAGATATACATGTATATATAAAGAGAAGTAAATGTAGAGTACAAAGATAAAGATGAGTAAAGAGAGAAACATGCATGTCTAATTGTAAAAAAGAGATCTTTATGACAAAACGAGTACAAACATAGACGTAGATGTCCATAAATCTATAATCACGTAAATGTAGATATGTAGATATGTATATGCTATGCTCACTGTGCATACACAGTTTGAGCACTCTGTCGTAGTGCCTTATGGATTATTCAAACTACCCTGCAGTAACTTTGCTAGCTATATTTGCTAGAATTCTTTCTCAACGCTCTGTTCTGCACGCAAACGACGAAACAGTAGTTACAAAAGGCGCTGGTTCGGAATATACACAGAGACAGTAAAAAGATAGACTCAAATATAGGTACTGAAAAGTAGTATATCTCTCTCTTTATGTATATATATATATATGCGGGCCAGCGCCGTAAGTACTTCATGTTTCATGAGGTCTATAGTATGTAGTTCATGATTGCTTGTGTGTCTGCCTGAGTACTTATATATATAGGTATCACTGTAAACATGAATAGATTTATGGTAAAATTATGGCTAAACAAATAGATTTAAAGTCAAATATCGATGGCTTTAATAGAATGTTTATGATTCAAAAGCTATAACACGTCTCTCCAATTAGTTTAATGGTATTATTTCTTTAGTTCTTTCTGCACAAATGCAAGTATTGGACAACGCTCAAAAAAATTATATTTTCAACAACGTTTAGTCTGTTTCTGACTTCCTTAGGTCTGTTGGAGATATTACCAATAGATCCGAGGAAGTCTGAACTAGACGAAACATTTTCGGAGAAATATTTTTTTATTTAACGTGTTGTTCTTTATTATTTCTTGGTGCATTTATCACTTTATCAGAAGTAATGCGAATATTGGTTTTGCAGATTATGGTCGCAAGATATATAATTTAATCGTTTCAAAGAATAGTTTGATGTTACTCTCAAATATTGGCAAAGTTCCCTTATTTTTGCCTGTAGCAGATTACATGTTTTCCTTAGTAAGCATTACAAACTTTGGACAGATCAGAATAAGATATACTCTGTTTAGGATTTTCCACGGCTTTTGATCTTAATTATGTAATGGTTCAGTTGCCGCTAAGGTCGCTGTATGCAAACGATAAATGCGTTGCTGTGCGTTCCCTGTTTCACATTGAATTTTGTCTCGAACCTGCAAAATATCGCGTTTAATAGGGAAATTCGTGATATTTCCGCCTCTATCCTCGACCTTCTGTCAATATAACGGTGATAATGAAACGTTTTTTGCATTAAATTGGCGAGGACAAAATCTTCTGTCCATTGTTGTGCAAATTCTTCGTAATGGCCTTCTCAAATCTGCTTGGTCACGTTTCTTAAACATTTTTCGTGTTATCACTTCTACATGAGGTATCAGTTTGTTCTTCATGAAGTCGTTGTTTGATGATATGATCAAGTAATTGATATTTGTTCCATTGCAATCTGCGATTCCACCTCTTTGATCTTAAAATAGAAATTCGAGAATTGTGTCGAGTATAAAGTAAACAGCTGGGCTCCGTACATGCGTTTAGCAAATGTCGCAAACTCCTAAAACTAGGGAAGCGATTCACATCTTGGCCGCACAATTTGTCAACTATTTACATTGGGACGAAGAATTTTATCCACTGACGTCGTTGATCGTAAATTACTGATTATTTCTACAATAGCAGAGCCATAAAGATTTTGGGATCTTCAGGTGAAGTGTATCAACGGAGGCGTTTATGGTGATTTCTTTGATCTACAGTGCTATCACGTCTCGTGTTATCAATGCAGCACATAATCGTATGAAGTATAGTGTACATGCTCATTTCCAAGTAAACTAACATCTGGAGAACTTGACAAGCAAGCAATAGACTGCAGTTTTGTACTAATACGTCTAGGCTCGTTTAATGGAAACGAATCATATCAAATCAACACGGAAACTTCGATTAGGAAGAGCTGAAGGGTTCTTAACAGAAAAGGACTATTAAAACTGCCTTCGGAGCTTAAACAGTTTATGACTCGTGGTTTATTCTTAATTGCAGCGTATTTTCCTCGGAGGACCAGCGTTTGGTTTATTTTAAAGCCACGATAGGGTGGCTCTCGCTGAGATTAGAATGCCTACCTATCAAAATGAGGAATTTGATATAATGTAATTGAAAGGAGTTCAAGGAAACATGAATCTAAGCCTTCAGAATTTCATTCATGGGACGCATACAACATTTGTACCAGGCCCTAACATCTCTACAACAAGCAATACAAGTGAGGAAGTAATACCTTTGTTTAGTAACATGCAAGATATCCTTCTAAAGTGTGCTTATGTGCTTGTAAGCTTTTTAGGAATCTGCGGAAATAGCCTTGTATGTTTGCTCATATTGAAGATAAGACGTATGCGGTCGATCGTCAATTTACTCATTGCTAATCTAGCCGTTGCTGATATTATAGCTGATATTAGTGTCTATCCCTATGTGTTCATTAATATCAAAGAAACAGGGATTGAAGGACGTCCAGCAGATCTTCTCTGTGGTATTACGGATGGGCTTACAGTATATTTTGCAGCGTCTTTAGTCTCATTGTTGACACTGAGTGTTCTGTCGGTCAGTCGATATCTGGTCATCAATCATCCTATGAAACGAAATTGGCGACTGAAGAGAGGGCATATAAGATGGGTAACTACCTTCTCCTGGTTGCTGTCATTAGCGTTAATGATACCAAGTGGACTCTCTTTCAAGTATAATGCTAAAAACAACATCTGCTGGCGTGAGTGGGCCCCTGGAGTCATACCAGTGCCATATTTTTTGGCAACTGTCCTTCTAGCATTCGTTGTACCCATGTCAACTCTATTGTCTACATATTTATCCACCATCTATGCCTTGTGGATCAAGCAAGGCCCTCGTCTCTCTCGCACGAATTCAACAAGCAGTGTCACGATGTACAGAGCAAGAGTCATAACACTACTTGGACTACTGATACTTGTCTATCTAGTAACATGGATACCATTTGGTATCCACTGGTTTCTTTCTGCAGTCCTTAACTATTATCCGGCAACGGTGGAAGGTCAGACAAAGTCGACCAGAGGGGCAAAATTGACTATTTTTATCGCTTTGTGTAGTACACTTTTAGATCCAATTATTTATGCCTTTTCAAACAAGCATATGAGGAAAAGTGCTTACAATTTTATTAGAGGACGATCGTTAAACACCATCGAAACATTTGGGACAGAGCTTGAGAGGGATCCAAGACGATAGCACACCGTGATCTCAAGAAACATGACTTAGTGCGAGATTAATGCGTCAGAAACCAGGATTCGACATTCGACAACTGTTGTCGTCATTTATTGTCTTTATAGTGACATATATTTTTGTATGATATCATCACGTGGAATCTTTCATCTATCTGAAACAAAAAAGATCAAGTTTCATTTTACAACGCAATGATGTATAAGACAAGATCAAAATTGTTGCCTACAAGGTTATCTGGCACGCAATGGAAACTATACCGAGTCTTAGAGTGCATGGAAAATAAACGTAGTCTACTATCATGTTTTTAACGCCCGTCAGGGTTAGAGGAGTGTGATTTCATGTTCAGGTAGTTTAGCAACATTTCTTCTACGACAAGGACGACTTATAAGACACAATAGACAAAAGTTACTCACAAACTCCGCTTCTTGAAATGATCAATACTAACATATGTTTGAAATAAGAAATTTGACTTCTGTTCTGGCGTGTATTTGTTAGAAGAGCGAAATATTTTATCTTCTCGAATCTGATTGTATATAACATTTGATATTGCAAATTTCAACACTATCGAAGACTTTATTATTTATACATGTTAAGTTTATTGGAGTCAGTTGAATATATTTTGATACTCTCTTTAGTAACATTTTGTTTAAAACAATTATGAAGGAGGTTATCTCTATTAAATTTATAACCATTGGAAATTACATGCAATTCTCATGTTGTACAATTCTATAGAGTCCTTTAGCACTTTGGATAATGACTGAGGAGTGACCCATCCCCGGTAGTTTTTGTTAGGACATTTATACAGTCGAGACTAAGGTAGATGGAACGACAGTCGGAATACGCCGAGGAAGTTAAAAAAAATATCTAGACGACAATAGTCGACTTTTTATAATGTATGACATATATAAAATATAGACAAAGGATTCGAAACAAATGACGTAGCTAAGTTGGTAGAGCGCATTTGGCGATAGCGTGGCCCACGGGTTCGGATCTCGTTAGTGACAGATATTTCTTATTTATCTGCTATGTATTTAAAATTTCAACTAGTTTTCAAACTGCCGTTTTCTATTATTTGGCATCTTTTCAATCCCAATCTGCTCGAGCATTTTGCACATCTGACTCTGCGTGGAAGTGGAGCGGGGGGTGGGTTTAAACCTGCTCGTAAATAGGTTATCAGACTTTTAGATTAACTGTTGTAGTTTGCATTTATGCCAATTTTTGACCACACGGCAACTTCTTAAACGAGCATATCTCCCAAAAGCATCCCGATTTTTGATGACAGATCGAGTAAAAGGTAAAGTCAGAAAGTTCCAATTTTCTAACAATTACGAACGGCAAGTTGCTGGCAAATGATTTTGAGTGGAGGCTGCGCCTCACCACCCCCCTAGCAGAATGGGCTAAAAACGTGATGACCCTACTGGAGCTTTTGACCGCATATAGAGTCCAAGGAATGTGTCTATTGATTGCTTTTTTATTGAAAATTTACTCCTGTACCATATTGGAAACTTACTACACAGATTTGTGTTCTTCTGAAGTATGTCAATCATCACATGTTTTCTTTCACGATCCCTTGATTGATAAAATTACCTCCTTTTACTTGCCTGTATCAGGCAAGGTCACTAAATGCACTGGAAATGGAGGGAAATTTGTTGTTTATCTCTGCCCAACATTATAATCTTTCATACACTTTATGAAACGTCACGTGGCAGACCTCTTGTACATCCAGTCTGTTCACAGTGCAATTCGTGGAAAGCGGGGAATAAATATGTGCAAATATTTTAAGAGGGCCATGAGGACGACGTTCCATGGTCGAGTGTCGGATTTGTGATTGTGAAGAATCGTTCACCTGAGTTGTGTTCTTAGGTGCTGCCCCAACTTTGGTAACACTCTTAGATTGACCTCAATCGTAAAACACCTGAACAGATCATTTTAATTTAGTAAACGAAACAGAAATGCATGTCAATGTATTTGTTCGCATTAAATATTTGCTGATCTGAAGTCTTTTTAAGAATAGTTTGGACATGAAATCCAAGTGCAATGTTAGAGTATGGACAACTGTATTTGCTTTCTACTTTAATATTATTAATAGTGTTCTAAGTTGCCACACACATAATTTTGCATAGAAATTCAAACAACCAATCTTGCATGAGCAGATGTACCTGTTCATCAATTCAAATATTGCCTGCTCGATATCTTTGCATTTGCTTACACGTCCCTCTCAGATTATAAAAAGACGATGACTTATTCGAATTGATTAAATCGTAAATATCAGAAAGGAGGAAACTTTATAAGTGTCATCTGGTTTTTTGTATAGCTATATTTACCGGACGTAAATAGGTTCTACTTATGTGCCAATATATTTACCAGAACGACTGATATTTAAGAGAGAGATAATTTCATGTGTTTTAGGGGGTGAAATAAGTTGACGATCAGGTAGACGTTTACTTGTTCCGACGTCAAGTGGCCATAATTTGTTCTCTTCGCGATATTTGCTTTGTTAAGATTTTGTTTGACTCTCTTCTGTGTGTATTTATAATTTTGTGTCCTTTACCACCTTTGTTTCCCTATGCTCCTGATTGTGTTATGGTCCTTTTCTTTTTGCCTAACAGTAGTTGGTTCATATCTTACCATCCGAAATTGATGAAAAAAGGTTCCGAATTTTAAATCAATTCGTTTCCAAGAGGATATAATTACACTCCTAGTTAAGCAGATTTTATGAAACTATCAAAAGTGAATCTGTTGGAAATGCTTTGACGGCATAGATTCATTAATTTACCATGATTAACTGAAAATGGTCCATTCTCTATACGATTAATGAGTATCTAGTATTTTAGCGTTGTCTTCTCAAATCTCTCAATTAGTTGGTATTAACATCAAAGTGTTAAATAGTGTCGTGTTTGATGCGAAGAAGGAAGAAGACCATTTTTCTCCAGGAAAATCTGAAAATAATATGATGTCATTCTCTGTGTAGCCTTAAACACGGGAGTTCAAGTTTAACTAAGGATGTCCTTGCCTCAATTGCTGAAATTGTTCGAACTCTAAGTGGCTTGAAAATTTATGAGCATAGAAATCTGGAACTTAAATGTACTTAAGTACGTAACGTAAGTATATTTAAGTCTAAGATTTGCATCCTCAAAATTTTTAAGGATAGTAAGAAATTTCCCATCGTACATGGCTATTTGAAGTTGTTGTTGTTGTTGTCGAAATTCTAGCTGTGTTCGATAGCAAATTTTCTCATACTAATGCCACAGAAAAATACCCTTTACACCATAAGGTATTCATTACTTATTACTCCCTACTAAGAATAACACCCTACTAAAACTAAGGGTCGTGTAGCTGAACATGGAAATTTTTAGAGGGGAAACCTACAATGTTGATTATGTAGAGCAATGTAGATATGAACGAAGCATTTTACGTTTTCTGTAGCTTGTAACAAAACGAACGAAAAAGACAAAGCTGAAAACACCATACCTGTAAACACTGTACATACTACTGTTTCTCGTTGCTATAACCTGCCCTTTCCTTAGCAGCATTAAAACTATTGATATATTTACAATAGTGTTGACCACGTTTTCCTCAAATGCGAAATGTTGCTAAAATTTGCTATTAAATTTCTTTATCTTCAATGATCATATGATTTGCCTAGGTTTACCCAGAAAAGGTGAAACGGATGTCAAAGGACTAGGTTGTTACGTTAAGTTATTTAGGGTGAAAATTTTTTGTTCATTGATGATAATCTACTAAAGTTTTACTACAAAGGTCTTAAGTTTTTATATAGAATTAAAGGTCGTCTTCAGATTAAACGTCGCAGCACAATCGATCTTACATTTAAGTAAGACATTGCTCCATGCATGTTATTGTAACTTGAGTCTTCAGTTTGAAACCATAGAACTTGTTTCATAAGTTTTGCTATTAGTTGGACGCCTTGGATGAACACTCGTCTTTACAGTGGATTAAAGTTCTAAAGCAACTTGATACAATTTCGTTGACATTAGATAACCATTAGTGCTTAAATAACAACAGGCAACATTTTTATTGCTCCTGTAATCAAACAGGGGTTAGTGTATTTTCTCAGGTGTATGATGTCGTAGAATTTGCAATTGTAAACGTAGTAATAGTGTTATCAGGGGTTGAAATAAGCATTTATAAACTGTAGAAAAAATTATACATAAAAATAATTACTGTGACCGCATTGCAAATTATCGCAAATATTTTGTTATTGCCTAGCGTATTTTTATGACAAAAAGGTGTTCAGATTTACATTTATAAATTAGGTTATTAAAAAATGCGAAAGCAAATATCACTTACTCGTGCATGTGAAGAAGGGACACTTGTAAACATTCAAATTTTGAACTCAAACATCAAGATGCTTCATTTTAAACAAGGATACTAATAACGTAGAGTGACAAATAGCAAAGGAAGTTAATAGGACGTTCCGATTTTAAACCCCACTTTTACTCATTGTCGACATAATCTGAGGGCTTAGTGCTATAACTTGCCACATGTATAATTATAGAGGTTTCTCCTTTTGCTGTGAGAAGTTTAAGTTAGGTGGATAGTAACATGACCAAAGACGTTTAAAATCTTTAAGCCCTCTACTCATCAAAGTTAGACCACCTTGTGCTTCAGTTATTATTTCAACAGAAGGATTACAAAGCTTTTTAATTAGAGTCCGTAGGGACACTTTGTGAACCCTTCCAACTTTACGTAGATTTTTTTTGTGTTTATTGCACAAATTGGGGACTGATATGTGCATATTAACCTAGAGAAAAATACCCAATATGTAGAGTTTTAAGCTTTGGTTACCATGTTTCATTATTTGTTCTAAAATAGGTATCCTCTGAAATGTATATACATAAATATTCTGATAAACATCATGGCTCTCTGTGTTGCTGAGGAATGCTGAGATTTCTACTGTTTCTTCACATGACTACTTGCAAGGGAGAGGTTTCATGTTTACTGATTATATCTATCATGATATGTGCACATGACGTTTACTTTGTTTAGGATATTTTATTACACAATTGAGAGTAAGGAAACTTTCATAAATTTGCATCAAGCACGGAGCAGTCTATTTGCAGATTCTAAACTTAAAGTTGTACCCCCTCTATGTAGTGTCTTCCCATTGGTATCTGCATAGTTGGTTTTTTGTATGATAATATCGAACAACAACTAGGGGAAATAACGTAGCACAGATGAGTACCATTATGGACATAGAAACAAGTGCCAGAAGAAAGAATTTCTCTTTTCAAGATTCAGAAATATACAAGGCAGAACCTTAGTTCCTCAGGGTGCACCAATCGTAATGTAAATTGATAATTAAAAGAACAACGTATAAAGGGAAAGCTATGCAGGTTTGGCAATCCAAATTGGAATCTCTGTTATCACGTAATCCCAAATCGGACTTTTAGCTTTTTCTTTCTAAAATCAATTTGTTAGGCTCTCAATTGAATGAACTTTAAATGTGCCAGCTTTAAAGTATATTTTGCTAATTGAGGAGTATATACTACTTCTTCTATGCCCCTCAAGGCATTTGCTCTCTGCAACACAAGGTGCAGTCTTGATACAATGGAACGTAGGGATGGATTCATGGGTTGAAATCGATTACGTAATCACTATTCGGATCCATTAAGTTTGCTGCCGATGTGCCTTAATTTACATAGTGTTGCTTTTGCAGTAGTGATGTCATCAAAGCGTAAAAAATTAGAAAAGTGAACGTAGATTAAATGACGTCATCTCGTAACGAGTGATCTCCAATTTCTATGAAGACGGCTGCACTTTTGATAGGCAGAACCTTACGGTTAGAGCTCCATACGCGTGAGATAGTACCATATGTTTAATTCTAGGAAACGGAGATCTGTTTGTCTTTGAATAGTGTACGCAATGCTGATTGGATTATTTAAAAGGCGTCTGCGTTCAATAATATATACAGCTAGCAAATATTTGCAGTTTTTATGAATAGCTATTGCGTCTGATAAATGTAATGTATCAATAAGAAATTACCGCTGGTGCTGCCACGTCTTACGTTCAATTACACTATTGTGGAAATTATCTGGTATTAATAGCGCAGTCTGTAGGGTACCAACGTTGAGAAACACAACTTCGCAAAAATTAACTCATTCATCCTATAGAGATCCGCTGCCAATTTTAACATTTCCTTTTTTCAGGAGACACAGCATTTTTAAGAATGTTTACAACATCATAATACAGCCAAATTTTCATTTCTTAGTTATCAGTTAAAGTAATGTTCACAAGGGGAACCAGAACATAGATAACAAATTTAGTTTCCAACCTTTTATTAGCAACTCAGCACAAGTTCATAAAGGAAAGCAAGCAGGGTTTACTGTAAAGTTTTCTTCAGTCATCAAATGAATTTTCCTGTCATTAAAACACTGTAAATCGTTTATAGCTTACACTTTACCATAAATGCCAGTTTATGCCTTAAATGGATCGTGAAAATGATCTTAATTTGGTTGGATGTGTTGTGGTTCAATGCAATGAAGAATGTGACTAGTTTTTCCTTACACTACAACAATTTTTTAATATTCTTTAAACTAAAACTCAGAATTATTGGTTCACAGCAGGAATTGATTAGGTAGTGATGCCTGATGTAACAACAAACAAACGAGAAGCAACACCAAAAAATGATAGTGACACATCATTCTTGAGTAGAACAATGACTAAGCAGTATAGAACTGCTGGAAACATTTATTCTAAGTCAAACATTTTGTAACATCGACGGGACTAGGCATGCTCACCGTTTTTAAGTTGATTTTTATCTTGCAAATTCAGAGAGAAGTGAAACTTATGTCACAATATCTGATCGTTGCCAGTTGTTTTCGGTTACATACCAATACGTATGTCTGGTCCGTACGTCTGTAGTTCTGCTCTCTATAAACGTGTTAAATAAAATGAGGAGATCTCAATATTAATATTAAAACGTTTGGACTATGATGTTTGAATTGCTGCGCAAAAGCAATCTCCATTGCAATAGTGTTGTACTCTCTAAGACCTCCTTTACTGTAATCTGTACTGTAATCTGTATTTTAATCTGTACTGTAATCTGTACTGTAATCTGTACTGTAATCGGATATGGTTTGATTTGTGCGCAATGGTTCCTCTATTGAAATTATGATGGTAAAGGTTTCCTCTGTAATTATAAACATGAAGGAGAATGAGGTTTTGGAGCAGAGGTTAAGCCTTCGATGTTTTTCTCACCATGCCAAAATGTAAGCAACTGAGTTACGTGATTTCAGTTGTATAGACAATGAGAAATGTACGCTGATTAATCGAATACTTAGTTTACTCTCGTAACTATTCAAAGATTTGTCAAACCCTACTCTGGAAGTTAGACAATTTGATATAGAGATACAATTTGATACAATGATAAGCAAGTAAAAATTGTTGTACAACTCAAGAGCTAGTGATGGTTCTTACAGTACTGCACCATCACTTATAAAACGTAAATAAACTTCCTCGTGATTGCATCTCTCAACCGAATTCTAAGTTTTCTGTCCGGTTAACTTATAAATATATCAAGAGAAATTCGATATTATTAAAAATCATTTAATTAGCGATTAAAAAAATTAAAAATTAGCAAAGAATTTTTCAATTCTCGTGATTAAGTGCGTAGCAACGGGGTGGAAGATCATAGACATAATAGACTTTTTTGAATAATCATATTCTAATTTTGATTTTTTAATTTTAATAATTATTTACCATTGTTTACTATGTTAGCCTAGGTAGAGTATCAGTAACTGCAATAAATAAATACTCCATTTCGTCGGTCGCATATATTTTAATAAACATGCTCTCTCATTTCAGCTTGAGGACACAAAGGCCAGCGACAAAAGATTTACATTTCTACACTTCCTAGCTGATTTAGTTCAGACGAAATTTCCGGATTTAATGGAATTTTATGTAGACTTACAATTCGAAGAAACATTGAAAGGTAATTTATTATGTATGTTAACTATGTTGTCTTTTGTGCAGAGTGGAGAAGTAATAAGCTGTAGTACTTACCTTTTAACTGCACCTTTTTAAAAAGAAATATGTCAATGAACTGTAAACTGAAGGCCAAACTACAGTAACATTGTTCTGCTATCCATGTAGCTTGGCTCTAGTCAATAGATGTGAGTTCATAAGAATTCATGGAGTACGATGTTTATGCTAGCCTTCATTGCTAAGAAATATTGCACAAAAATGTTTGGGTTCTAACGATGATACTTCGACCAGTAAGTACCTGATGATTTGTGACATGGTTATAATTGGTAATTGGTATAAAAGGTATTTATAATGGTTATATCAGAGAGCAAAGAGAACTTGCTACTTGCTACTTTGACAAGATGTACCCTTGTTGACTAGCTTCTCTAAACCGGTATTTTGGTGATCAACGGAATGACTAACCTCTCGGAGAAACAAATCTGTCAGCATAAATTCCTACTTGATTACTATCAGTCGCAATAATTGGGTAGATTATAATAGCATCAATGTAACTGATTATACTTTATTATTCCTTTATCTAGTTTCCATGCAAACCCTCGCAGCTGATGTTCAAAGCCTTAGGAAAGGGTTAGACCTGGCAAAGACGGAAAGAGACAAACAACCAGAAAATTATGTCATTTATGTATCCTTATCAACGATGACATTTGGTTTACACTTACCTTGACAATGTTATATTTACACCTTCTATTATCAGTATTAGTCAACTGAAGCATCTGCAGGTTTATTTTGATCTCAGCGATAGTTTTAGTTTCAGGGGGAAATAGGTCACCCTATTTAAGGGGTTTTTTTTTTACAATTTTCAGGTATCCCATATATTGACTAATTATCCTTTAAGTGTCGATGTTCCATTTTAAGGAAGATTTAAACCCAAAAATCAAACTTGTATTGGAGTGGGCTGCTACGACAATCTTTATGATACTATTTTGAGTTACTGATAAATTCAGACCACTCGTTAATATCAAATGTAAAAATGTCTAATGAGGTATTTGTGGTTTACGCAAATATCACCATGGCTCATGGCAATTTTTTCTTGTCTTTCATAAAGCCGTATGAAACTTAATGTTGAGCATAGTCATATGAAATACCAAACACTTTATCCTACATTGTATAAATTCAAGGTGCAAATCGCTGTCCTTGGTAAAGGATCGTTATTTGCAAAGGTGTCTATGTATCTATTAGTTGTGTAGTTCCCGCATCGAAGAATTGATTGTCTAAAACTATAGGCTATAACTTAGAACTTTCTGATGGAGATGAAGTTCCAGAGGCTGTTCCATCAAATGGTAAAATACAATTGAAGTTTGAGCTTGAAGCCTCAAGAAGAAGTGGCTTGGGGGGATGGGGGGGGGGCGACTGCTACTGTTTGGCAATGTATCTGCCATGATCAACCACTACCTTGTCAGCACCAACCAAAGTCAATGCACTGTATGTCAGACACCATAGCTTTAAAGTGTTCCTAAATGCAGAAAAGCATGCAGAAAAGTATTCTGGTTTATAAGGGCTGGTTTGATACATTCCACTCACAATAAAAAGCATGAAGGCAAACGTGGGATGGATTTCTGCTGCGTTACAACGGCAACATTCACAATTTTTCTGTCGTTTATGAGTACTACATGGCTATAAAACTCTTTTGATTCCTTCAAAGGAAGTTGAGTTGTTCTTATCTTGATATTTTCGGAAATAGTCACTTTGAATAGATTTTAGAGAAATAGAAAAGCATGTCACCAAAGGGATCAAGAACAAAGTACAATTCTGAATTGATAATGAGAGTTATGAGTTCTGACCTAATTTTGTATTACCTCATAACTGCATTTCTAAACAGAGATTAAAAGAGACCATCCAAACCATATAAGTCACTTTTTACCACTTTAGAATATGTTTTAACCTTTCGCAGGTATCTCTTGCGATGTAGCCCAAATTGAAGGCCTGAGGCAGAAATCTGTTGTCAGATGATTAAAGCTATCGCAGAAAAACGTTTTGTTAAAATAGGCCAAGCTAAATTTTTTTGTTCACATAAGGGGGGTGGAGCGTAGTTCATTATCCCCGTGCTTGCGACGGAGCTTGTGTTAATGCTACTTCAAACTATATCACTGTGACAACTCTTGTTTTGGGGGCTTTTTTGGGGGGGATGAAGGGGTTAAGAGTTTAGGTTAGTTTGTGGCATGAGGGTAAGTGCTACTCCTGTAACGACGTGTAACAAAAGTGTTTTGGAGACTTGAGTATAGCAAAGTATAGCAGAGATTCCTAAAATGCAGTATATATATGGTGTCACATTTCACAGCAAATGTTCTGCTAAATTATTTAGTTGCACCTCAAGTTTTAAACTTTGATACGGTTTTTTAAATTGTATGCAAATGCATATTTAATTGTTTTGTGCCATTTGCTGCAAACATTTGATTAACATGTTGACTTGATCATACATTTCAATTAGTTATGATAGTCTTAACTTTGTTAAGAATTTCTACGAAAGAGCTATTGGAAAGGTGCACAAAATCAGCGAGAAATATCGGAAAATGGATGAAGCATACAAGGAGGTCTGCATGATGTTCGACGAGGATTCACGTTTGAAGGAACCAGCAGATTTTTTCAAGATATTTGTGGACTTTATGTTAAAGTTTAAGGTACGAGAACCATATTAAAGTATGTACTTACATTCAAGTTGTAAGAAGGCACGACATAACGTAGAAATAGAAGTTGGGAAGGGGGGAGGGTAGCAAATACTCATGATTATGGCAAAATCTGCTTAGAGCTTTTCATTTGACACAAACTTCGCTTTATTCAAAATCAATTAAGCAAAACTACTTCCTACCGCAAAGAAAGGTTTGAGGAAGGACGATATCCTGTGCTCTACTTATAGAATGTTATGGCATATTCACATCTTTTTATTCGAATTCTCATATATTCCAACAAATATGTTAGGTCGTTTGATAGCAAGGCAATGTATGTATGTCGCCCAATCCACAATCTAGGTACTTGATGAATAAAACAATAGATACTAGATATTTGGGTTTTATCAATCATCCGTAGAGAATAAAAAAAAATGTTTTGCTATAGAGACTCCTGGTGGAAGATGTATTTCTCATTTCTATTATTAATCTTACCACGCCACTGGGACCTATTAACATGTTTATCCCCTTAACTTTATCGTTTATTTCTAACTATTCTTCACCCTTTGTTTACGACTTCTAGTATTTCTCACAAATATATTTAGTAATGTAACTTCCAACTTAATGTAATTTCCCGATAATGATGTTAGCAACATCGAAAGCTTGACTTAATAAATTTTGATAAATCTAC